>FXXK01000001.1:1216582-1322629 GCA_900184695.1 Betula pendula
ATTATTCTTTTACTGTCCCAGTGTCCTTCCATGTTTGTGCGGGTTGCGTTTGATTGGATATGTTTGTAATTGTGTCTATTTTGACGAAAGTAGATTGATAGTGCAGGACTGGCAGGGATTGGTGGTTATTGGTGAAAGAGAGAGACAATTTGTAACAATTTAACCTCTCTTTCCCTTTTGAAAGGATTAGCTGTTAATTCTACTAATCAGAAGCATCTTCATGCTACTCGTGGTTTCAGTGACAAATATTGTGTGTCTTCAAACATTGGTGATGTGTGCTTGACGAAAAGAAAGAAAGCCTATTGCCAATAAGAGTTGCAGGTTACTTACGAAGTTTCTCTTGTTAGATTGCACCTTATAAATCAGATTTTGTTATATGTTGCATGTTGTTAGATGCAGTATGATTACTAATTATGTTAATCAGGTAGGTTACATAATTTTTCCAAGTTACATGAATTTCTATAACACGTGTGAGCTCTCACTTATTAAGGGAGATTTTAAACCCACTCGTAAGAGGAGCATTAGAAATAAGTGGTGATTTAACAATCACTCACCCTCATCTTCTTTATATACCATCAGCATTTTTTTTTTTTTTTTTAATTTTTTGGGTAGAATTCGTTTGAAACTCATTTTACATATTTGGTATTCAATATCTTCTTGGTATGTCTTTACCCACATTGATTGAGAAATGTTGTAAACTGACTATTTGTGACGTATATACGTGACTATTTTTTATGGCAATTTTAGTTGATTTTAACGGTCAAATTAGTTGATTGTGATGCTTTTGATATATTGTTGTGATAAAAAAATTTGTTACATCAAAGCTCCAAGGTAGCTCAATCGACTAAGAACCACATATCATAACTAGTTTGAATCTCTTATCCCTAGCTCTCTCCTAGTGGCTAATTACTTATAGAATGAAATAAACTTACTGCATCAAAATTGATGGAGTCAAGAGTGCAATGTTAATGGCTCAAATCATTGGTTTGTATGGAATGGAATAAGAAAAGTCACATCTTTCAATTAATATGTAATTTGATGTGTTCGGTTTTATGTCGGCTAATTCAGTGTCCAAAAGTAATTGGTGTAAGCCTAAGTTTGGATGTGTTAGTTGGAACTTAACTTCAAAAATAAAAAACTTTAAGAATGTGAGAAACATAAATGCTCAATCAGAATGTTTGTTTGCATTGTGGTTGAAGTGACAAATATTCGCTGTCTTCAAACATTGAGATTTCTAAGATCTTGTAAATGTTTCTGTGCAGGTTCCCCCCCTTTTTTTTCTTTCTAATTCTGCAGATGATACGTTAAGCAATTTACCTAAACATGGTGACATGAGCTTGACGAAAAGACAGAAAGCCTATTGCCAATAAGAGTTGCAGGTTGCTTAATTATGAAGTTTCTGTTGTTAAATTGCACCTTATGAAGCAGAATTTCTTATGTTGCATGTTGTTAGATCCAGTGTGTGATTACTAATTATGTTGCTAGTTTGCATATTATTTCAGTTCCCCTTTTTACTAGTGCTTAAATATTTGTACTTTTGTCACTTGACTGTTGTGCATCTATTACTGTTTCATGATTAGTTAATGCTATTGGATTACTTGAACAGGGTTTGCAGCAGCAAAACAAAGAAATTTCTCTAAAGATTCGCAGGACTCTGGTGATGAAACAACCAACGGTGCTTCCATGTACATCTCGTTTATAGTAATAGAACTCAAACAAACTCTTGTAGTAAATAACAAGCACTAAATTTGGAAATGAAATTCAAGAATTCTTTAAGGTGGCCTTTCAAAAAGGCAAAGCTTAAGATCAAATGCTATGAGAAGCGTAAATGCGCTCGCTTGTTATAAATGTAGTGTAAATACGATGCAATGATTCTGTCTTCATGCATGGGACGTCCAAAGATGCCTCCTTGTCTCCTGCTATATATGGAAATAGTTTGTGTGTGTTTGCTATGGAAATAATACCCAGACAATTTTTTTTGACAGGCCTTGTTCTCTTTCTCTTTCTCCCCTCATGGTTGTTATCTGGAGGACATCTATTGTTCCCTTTATGGCTAAGTTCCTTTGTCAGTTGCACATTTAATAAATTTCATTACTTAGTAGTAGTAGTTGTATAGATAATCTCCAGCTCATCATGCAATTCAGCATCAAAAGCCTGCTAATTAAACAGGAAGATTTGCAAAGAAAAATTTTCGAAAGAAGAAGTTTCCTTGATTCTTCAATGCAGAGTATGCAACAAATGTATTTTTTGCAGGTTTGGGGTTGAAGATAAAGATCATTTATTTTTCTCTTGTGGGTTTAGTAGTAGGATTTGGAAACATGTTATGAAGCTTTGTAGTGTTTTGCATCCTCCTACATGTTGGGATGATGTGGTGTCTTTGGGTTTGAAAGGAGTAGATAGATAAAACTATGAAAGCTTATATTTATATGTTAGTGTTTTGTTTTTCTATTTCTAATATTTAGAGAATGAGAAATGCTTTAAAGCATGAGAATAATTCTTGGACCGAAGAGCTCCCTTGGGGTGGTCTAGCTCGGCGACCCCCAAGCCCACCCCCAAGCGTTCTCGAGGGTGGCTTGCTTAATGAGGGTGGTTGTGGCCACCCCACGACCACCCCGGATGGCACTGAGAGTGGTCGCACCACTCTTGGACCACCTCGTGGGTCTACCACGAAGCGTTCTTGGGGTGGTGCGGCCATCCAATGCATTCAACTTTTTTTTTTTTTTAAGTTTGAAAGAAAACAAATAAATAAAAAATGGGTTTTTTTTTTTTTTGAAAAATGGTCTATTTTTTAGAAAAATAAGAAATTACATGAGTTTTTTTAGTAATTTTAGTTCAATTCTAATTAGAGCATATGTATTGTCATCAAATTAAGGAATATAAATAAATTTTTTTTTTCCACTCTCCTTAATTTCCAATAATAACTATTAATTTTTTTAATGGAATACTTATTTTGCATACCAAACGACGCCTAAACTCTATTCCCAATTATACTAAGAAATCTCCCGATCTTATTCTAAATTTCCACATAAAAATGATGTGACAGGGATCCTAAAGTTCTAAACCCAATTATATAATAAGATGGCTGATTCTTATTATATATGTGTTCCGTTTAGGTGTAAGATTTATAGATTGCTCTTTTTGCTCAAATTCGATAATTATAGGCAAGCTCAAGTATGAATTCGAGCATGGCTGCAACATGTGAAGGTCATGGAAACCCAGAAGCATGCCCGAAATGTATGTACAGGAAGTACCAGTATGAGCAGGCATTTCAAAAGATCTTGTCACCAACTGACATACATCGAAAATGAAGCTATAGGCTTTATTTATCGAAGCCACACGCTGCCAGATTCTGCCCCCAGCACATGGAAGTGAAGTGATCTGTTACGAGAATAGAATTTTATACAGAGCAGATATTAATATTAGAATATATGATATGGTAGAGTAATTTCCTTATGTTAGAATATATATTATTGTAGGATACTTACCTTATAGGATAATTACCTTTTAGATGATTGAGTGTAATTGATGGTAATCAAATAATTTGATTACTATACTTATTTTTATTTTCCCCTTTATCGGTTGTAATATTTTCTATTTAAGTGTGATGGAATAATGACAAAGTAATCAGAAAATTATTCCAAACCTTGTGTTTGAAAAGGTTTTAGGTTCCCTTTAACAAATCTAAAGGGTTTAGGTTCCCTCAAAACCTAACAATCTATCCTATTACCCGTTACAAAATTATTTTCGTAACAATTGGTATCAGAGTCAAGTTTTCCATAACCCACAAGAGTTATGGAGGATTCCTGTCTTGATCGTTTAGATCAAAAGTTGTGCAACATCATTGATCTCGCGCAAAAATTCGCAGAAAAATTGGATGAGATGAAGGCCAAATTGGATAGGGTTTTCTACGAGGAGCCACAAAAGGTGCAATTACCATATCCCCTACCACCACAAACATCACACGACCCACTCCACCAAGTTGCTTCCTCGCCACCACATCTCCTTCGTAATGTTGTGCTACCGATAGAGAAGCTACCCAAAGAGCAGGTAGGAGAAAAAAATCATGAAGAAGTAAATGGTTTTGTGTTGCCATGCGTGGAAAAATCAGATGAACGGTCAAAATTATTTTTAGCCAAAAATTGTAAGCTGAGACACGTTTTTCATGGGCTTCCAGAACAGCTCACAACGAGTGTGAAAGGAGCAGGAGTGAAGACGAAGATCCAGCCAAGACGGAAACTAGAGCAGCTTCTAGAGGAGAAAGAACGGCCACCTCGAAAGCGTTTTAAACACTTAGACCTCGTACCCCTCGCTCATTCAAACGCGTTCACTAACACAAAGTTCAAGATGCAATTTCAAGAGCAAGATTATTTCCAAAACAAGATTTTTAGGACCTTGAGGACAAGGTCCAATTCAAGGGGGAAGGAATGTTACGATAATAGAATTTTATGCAGAGCAGATATTAATATTAGAATATATGATATGGTAGAGTAATTTCCTTATGTTAGAATATATATTATTGTAGGATATTTACCTTATAGGATAATTACCTTTTAGATGATTGAGTGTAATTGATGGTAATCAAATTAAATAATTTGATTACTATACTTATTTTTATTTTCAACTTTATCGGTTGTAATATTTTCTATTTAAGTGTGATGGAATAATGAAAAAGTAATCAGAAAATTATTCCAAACTTTGTGTTTGAAAAGGTTTTAGGTTCCCTTTAACAAATCTAAAGAGTTTAAGTTCCCTCAAAACCTAACAATCTATCCTATTACCCGTTACAAAATTATTTTCGTAACATGATCACTGTGTATGACGTTCAAATGAAGTGTTGGCTAATGGGTTTTTGTACAAGTGGTGGAAAAGCTTATCTCGGCCGAGGGTGGAACCGGTTTGCTCGAGCGAAGAAGCTAAGTGAAGGTGATGTGATCACGAGCTCAATTTCCGGAGAGGGACAGGGTCAAGGGGTTTCATGATTGGAGTCTCTTACAAAGACTGTCTTCAGATTCTTGGAGGTCCAATAAATTAGACAAACACCGAACCTTCAATCGATGGGTCTTGTCTAATTTGTTTTTTTATTTTGTAAGCAACGTGTCTTTCTTTATCATGGGTTTCGCCTCGTCTTGGTTAAGGGGTTTCCTTTCTTTTACAGTCACATGAGCCCATCTATCCTATATTCCTATTCCTCTTGGGATTTCAATTTCAATTTGTCTTATATGTTTGTGATTTCATTGCAATTGGTAAGAGTTATTTTTTCCCTCTCTCAACGGATGCTCGTTTTCATTTTCAGGAGCGGAATTAGCATTTTAAGTTTGAGGATAAGACTAAAAAAAAATAAAAAAAATTGGGGAGATAAAAATTTAATATTTAAGAGGTTCTAGAGGCGTTAAAAAAAAAAATAGAAAAAAAAAAACACAAGGTGATTTGAAGGTGCTGACCATGTAATTCTGCCCATGCTCATTAAAGTAGAACCGGCGGAAGCTGGGTACCGTACAAAACACCAAGATACAAGAATCACATATAACATATATACTGAATTAAAAAAAAAAAAACCATATAACATATATACTTAATTTCTTTGTCTTCTTTCTTCTTGGGATTTTCCCACCAATTTTCAACCTCTTTCTTCTAACCCAATTTTAGTCCATTTCTCCGTTAGCAAAGCAAGAGAAAGGCTCTCGGTCCAAAGGGAGTGTACAACAACATTTTAATCAATTTTTAATATTTTTAATATTATGCTTGGATGTTTTAATAGAAATTGGATTCGCTTATGTGCTTTCCGCAGCACCTGGAGGCATTCCATCCTCTCCAATGATGACACGTACAGTACAAAAAGGAGCCCCTACAAGCACTAAATTTCGAAATTCAATTCAATAATTATTTAAGGTGGCCTTCCTAGAAGGAGAAACTTAATAGTACTATAAAGTCTATAATGATTATGAGACCAAATGCACGCTAAAGGCCTCTTGATATCTTGATATGATTTTTTTCTTTCTTTGCTATTTTTAATTTTTTATTGTCAAACCAAACCATCACGTTTAGGGCTGTAAATTAACAAAGCTACTCGCGAGCTCGCTTGGGCTCGGCTCGGTTAAGCTCGACTCGATTATTAAACGGGCCGTTCGCAAACATAAAAATAGGCTCGATTATTAAATGATACAAACTCGTATAAAACTCGACTCGGCTCGGTTAACGTTCGTGAACATGCTCGTATAAGGCTCGGCTCGCTTATTATATATATATATATATATATATATAGCTTATATATTATAAAAATATTCAGTATATATTAAGTAACAATAATTAATTGGTTATATATATAAGTAAATGTTATAGTGTTATAAATTATAAATTATAAATTTACACTATAATGCTATGTGTTACAACTTAAAAGTTTAAAAAATGTATGTATATAATTATAGACTAAAAAAGTATAATTTTTTTGTTCTTCTTTTCCTTCAGATTAGGGGTTATAGTCTTGTATACTCATCTGTAAACTATGGTTGCGCTCCTCTACACTTATCAATGATATGTAATTACTTATAAAAAAAATATAATGCTATTATAAGTATTAATTATTTAATGTGTGATATGTTATAAATTATAAATATATGCTATAATACGTTACAATTTATGAGTACATAAATAGTTATATATTATCATTCATATTATCATTTATGACATACCTTATAAGTATACAATATTAATATAATGTAATAATAAAATATATATATTATACTGGTATATATATATGTATAAGTATCACATATATAATTATATGTATAAGTAAAAATTATAATATAGATCTAATGATAATAGTGATCAAATGATTAACTATATGTTATATTATATTATCATATGATGTAATGATTAAGTATTGAATTATCGTTGAATCACATTTTTAATACTTAATCATATGATCATAATAACAATTCAAATACTTAATTATATTATTCATATACAAAGCAATATGATCATAATAATGTTTAATTAATGTTATCAATCTTATTTATATTATATAATTATATGATCATATGTATTATCATTAGAATTAGATAATATGATATGATCAATAATATAATTGATTATATGATCATATGCACAATGTTAAATCATATGATCATTAATACTTATGAATTGTTAGATCATGATATTTAAGATTTAAGATTAGATGAATCGTTAGATAATAAATTATATGATAATACTTAGATCATATGATCTGAGTATTATCATTAGATAACATATGAATCTTTAGATCATGATATGATATAAGATCTAAGATTATATGAATCGTTAAATCATATGAACATCTAATAAATTTAAATAAATCATATAATATAAATATATCATTAGATACTTAAGACAAATATGATTCATACTTATCTTAGATAATATTATTATATGATTCATAATTCATAAAATATAATTATACATTGAGAAGTATAAATTATAATCACATAATGTCATATAAGTATACGAACTCATACTTATACAATAATTAAAGTATCTAGACCCTTATACAAATACAATGACTGATAATCTAAGATCTTTTTAAGACAAATTAATAAACATTTCAATACTGAACCCAATGACTAATGATAAACTTAAACATATGATCATATAATCGAATGATCATTAAAACTTAATCATTTATACTTTGTTAGCATATTAAGAGTATCTTCATCCGGCTCCCTACTGTAGGGATTTCTCTACTTTTGAAGAGCCAAAATGAATTTTTGACCATTTTATTGCTCCATGCGACTCCTACTTTGAGAAAAAATTTTTGGGAGTATGAAATGGCTCACTACATTTCACTTCACTCTTCTTTTTTATAATAAAATATAAATTTCCTCTTAAACTTTTTTATTTTTCAATTTATTTATTAGAGAAAGAATAAAAAAAATTATTAAAATATTAAATTTTAGAGAAAAAGTCAAAGTGGATCCCTAATTTAGGGAGCCGGATGTAGGTGTTTAAAAAAATGGCTCTCTAAAGTAGGAAAAACTGATTTACTCCCTATTTGTGGATAAAAATAAAGGGCCGGATGAGAATGCTAACTACAGTAAATTATTTTATAAGTAAAAGTGTATAACATATACATATTAATATACTTATGTGTTATTTAATTAACTACTATATAGACAAATTAGACATATATATTATTTATTAAATCACCATATACTATATATTGATACTTATACATGCTACCATTATGCTTATAATATAAGTACATATAATGATACATATTAAAATGTAGTATTTGGAATTATTATACTTAATTTCATAACATAATGTGTGAAACTATAATTTTATATTCTAAATATATCATTAATGCATTGTAGTTAAATGGTTATTATATTATTATATTATTGTAAATATAATGTTATTTTGAGTGTAAAATCAATAAGTAAATTGTCCTTATAGAGCTATCATATTATATAAATAAAAAGAACATGAAGGAGTAAGATGATATAATAGTGACAGTGCACGTACAACAATAAGGGCCTAGTATCTAATAAAAAAAAGAAAAAAAAAATAATAAAGGGCATAGAGATGATCATTTCACCTAAATCGATGAATCCAAATATATCCTAACCACACGTCATTTTTCTCTAGTTTTGAATTTTTGTTCTCAACTATATATCCTAACCACACGATCGAATCCCAATATATCCTAACCGCCCATTCTCTGCATTGAGCCGCGCGCAAAAGCAACCTTCAGAGATTGAGCCGTGTGCACTTTTATTTTTTCTCTTCTCTCCATAAAAAATGACCTTAACCTTTTGTCTTCCCAAGCTTCCATTTTCCTTATTCGCAACCTCACAGGCAGCTCTCTTTCTTCCCATTTGTAGCTTACGAATGCTTCAAATCAACTATTTTTATCGTATATTTCTCCAGATAAATGTCTATTGTTGGACACCATATTTTCTTCTACCTTATGAAACTCTACTGTACACACTACTCACCAAACAAACCTTCTAAACTTCTCTCAGTGTCTCTTTGCTTGAAGAAAAGATTGCTCAGCCTCAACATCTCAAGGTCGTAAGTTGCAGCGCCCACGCAATCTTGGCTCCCTTGGGTGGTGAGGTCGCCACGGTAGAGGAAGAGACCGTAGACAATGTCAAAAGCGACTTGCCGAGCCGAGTCGAGCCGAGTACTCGATAAGGCACTCGGCTCGGCTAATGGGTGAGCTCGAGCTCGAGTTCGCACAAGGATTTCCCTTTGGCGAGCCGAGCCGAGCTCACCTTTTCCTACTTGTCACGAGCTCGAGCCCAGCTCGAGATCGTGAAATGTTGAAACGAGCCGAGCTTGCACAGGGGGTACTTGCCCGAACTCGGCTCGTTTACAGCCCTAATCACGTTGAAATTGGTGACGCCATTGGGTCCCCTGTCTCCATCACCAGCCGCTATCTCAAATTGTCAAGGTGGTGCTTGCTTGCGTTCATACATGTGGATATAACCCATTCATTTGGGTTAGTGCCGTAAATGAATAAATCTAGTCTCGCGAATTCGATTGGACTCAATTCCATAAAGTTTGACTCACACTTAACTCTATTATTAAATCCGTTCATGAATATGAAATCATATTTGATTATTAAATGATATTTATTTGTATAAAACTCGTAGTAGATTACTTTTTCAGTAACAATAATTAATACATATTAATTATATATATTATAAAATATATTAGCATGAATTAATAATAGTCAATATATATTAAATAACAGTAATTAATTGATGACATAAGCATATAAGTAAATGTTAAAATATTATATACTTATATGTTAGAAATTATAGTATATTTAATAATTTACGTTATATGTTATAAGTACATGCTATAATCCTATATGTTATAATTTATAAGTATACTAAAAAATATATTATCATTTAGCATGATAATCAATAAAGTGTTTTTTATAATTACAAATTGAATATTATCATTAGAATTTAGATTACGTGATGATATGATCATATTATTTAAAATTGTGTCATATGATCACATTATCATATAATCAGTAGCTAATATCATATGATATAACATTATGTTATATAATTATTATTCACATGAATACAATCATATAATTTAAATATTATTATTAAATACTTAAAAATTAATCATATATTCGTTAGCTTATACGATTATATAATTTAAGTATAATCATAGAAATGCACACAATAGCTGTCACTGTCAAGGAGCTCGTTTGGTAAGCATTTCATTTTTGTTTTGAGCCACTTTGGTTTCTAGAAAATCAAATCAAGTCCATAGCTACTGCCGCAAATATCTGGAAATCTTGAACCTCTTTGCTAGGGATATCCAGAAATTGAGAAGGCTCTAAAATGGCCTTAATCCAGCTTGAAATATGCTTAATGTTCAAAAGTGTTTAAAATATGTGAGGAAATATAAAAGACAGAAATAATAGCGGAAGAGAGAGAGAGAATGAGACACAGGGAATTACGGTGGTTCGGTGTTAGACACCTACGTCCACCACTCTGAAGGGCCTTTAGGGCTACATTGTGCTCATTAACTTGATTTGTCTACAATACAAAGGTCCATATTTATAGGGTACTGAGTGAATATAAGTTTGGTAATCAAATCTCCCAGATTTGATTACAATCAACCCTAAATAGAGAATATTACAATATCAACCAAATATGGAATATACGGAAAATATATTATATTTTCCGATATATTCTAACATCCCCCCTCAAACTCAAGGTGGAAGATTCTGGAACCTTGAGTTTGAAAACAAAAATAAAAGTTCGGTGGCGGTAGAGACCGAGTACGGATTTTACACGGTGACTGATAAACGGAGGCCGGTGGAAAAAACTGAGCGCGAACACTGCCGAAGAAGACAAGAGGCTGGTGCGTGGCCAACGATAACAGCATGTGGCGGCGACGAAGATGGACCGACATGGGCCGGGATGCAGGGCCAGCTTGGGCCAAAACAGTCCCTCCCACTCACCCTCAAAAGCTGCACCATTAAATAGATCGGCCCTCGTCATCCCAGATCTGCCAAGAAATCTGTGATCGGAGTCTGACGCGCCGCCACGCGCGGCCTCCTTGTTCAGACCACTCCGGCATCCCTCTCCAGGCGGCGCCTTGCCAGCCTTATGCAGAAACGGAAAACCCACCAGCCAGCTCGGAGGCTGCCGATCTGCTTCCTGCCGGAAGCACACGCCGACATCACGTCGGACGCGCCTCCACGCGCCGCTCCAGCGGCCCCTTGCAGTGGAGCATCACCAGGCCTACTGTGCACCCTGCTGCACTGTATCACAGCCCGAAGCAGGCTACCGTGCACCCTGCTGCACCGTATTACAGCCCGAAGCTCTCCAGGCCTACTGTGCACCCTGCTGCACCGAATCCCAGCCCCTGACCTGAGCTCACTGTAAGACCCCTGCACCTGTCACCACCCAAATCCTAGCCAAAAAAAAAAAAAAAGGAGGAAGAAGAAGATGAAAATATCATGTGCGCCATGCACAAGTTGAGTTCGGTGCGCCGACCTCCATAACCGGCCATGTGGGCTCATTCTTTTTGTGTTTTGGCCCGAGCTGGCCCTTTTTAGCTTTTGGCCATTGTCAGCTCTTTTGTGTTTGGCCCAAGCCGACCCTTTCTGGATTTTGGCCGTTGTCGGCTCTTTTGTGTTTGGCCTAAGCCGGCCTTTCTGGTTTTGGCCCGTTTGTCGGCCCTGCCTCTCGGCCCCATGCCGATCCATCTTCGTCGCCGCACACTGCCGCTGTCGCTAGCCACCCGCCAGCACTCTTGTCTTCCTCTGGCAGTGTGCGCGCTCAGTTTCCACCACCGGCCCACGCCGGTCCATCTTCGTCGGCCGCCACATGCGTTATCGCTGGCACACCCGCAAGCCTCTTGTCTTCTCCGGTAGTGGCGCGCTCAGTTTCCACCCCCGGCCCACGCGGTCATCTTCGTCGCCGGCCATGTGCCACCGTTGTTGGGCCACCCCGCAACCTCTTGTCTTCTCCCGGCAGTGTGCGCGCTCAGTTTCCATCCCGCCCACGCCGGTCCATCTTCGTCGCGCCCGATGGTGCCACCCGTTGTTGGCCAACCCGCCAACCTCCCTTTGTCTTCTCCGGCAGTGTGCGGCTCAGTTTCCATCACCGGCCCACGCCGATCCATCTTCGTCCGCGCACGTGCCACCGTTGTTGGCCCCTGCCAACCTCTTGTTTCTCCGGCAGTGTGGCGCGCTCAGTTTCCACCACCACCGGCCCGTTGTCGGCCCTTTTTGTGTCTGGCCCAAGTCGGCCCTTTTGGATTTTGGCATTTGTTGGCCCTTTTGTGTTTTGGCCCAAGCTGGCCCTGCATCCCGGCCCATGTCGTCATCTTCGTCGCCGCACAATGCTGTATAGTTGGCACACGCACCAGTCTTGTCTTCTTCGCAGTGTTCGCGCTCAGTTTTTTCCACCGGCTCCGTTTATCAGCACCGTGTAAAATCCGTACTCGTCTCTACCGCAACGAACTTTTATTTTTGTTTTCAAACTCAAGGTTCCAGAATCTTCCACTTGAGTTTGAGGGGGGATGTTAGAATATATCGGAAAATATAATATATTTTCCGTATATTCCATATTTGGTTGATATTGTAATATCTCTATTTAGGGTTGATTGTAATCAAATCTGGGAGATTTGATTACCAAACTTATATTCACTCAGTACCCTATAAATATGGACCTTTGTATTGTAGACAAATCAAGTTAATGAGCACAATGTAGCCCTAAAGGCCCTTCAGAGTGTGGACGTAGTTGTCTAACACCGAACCACCGTAATTCCTGTGTCTCATTTCTCTCCTCTCTCTTCGCTATTATTTCTGTCTATTAATTTCCACTATATTTTTTTATTTTTTTTAACACTTTTGAACATAAGACATATTTTCAAGCTGGATTAAGCCATTTTACGAGCTTCTCAATTTCTGGATATATGCAACAGAGGTTCAAGATTATAGATATTTGCGGCAGTAGCTTATGGACTTGATTGATTTCTAGAACCCAAGTGGCTCAAAACAAAAATGTCATACCAAACGAGCTCCTTGACAGTGACAGCTATTGTGTGCCTTCTCTATGATTATACTTAAAATTATAATAGATAAGCTAACGAATATATGATTATTTTTAGTATTAATAATAATATTTAAATTATATGATGTACATGTGATATAATTATATAAATAATGTTATATCATATGATTTAGCTACTGATTTATGAATAATGTAGATCATATGACACAATTTTTAATAATATGATCATATCATCACGTAATCTGAAATTCTAATGATAATATTCAATTCTTATTATAAACACTTTATTGATTATCATGCTAAGATAATATATATATTTTTAGTATACTTATAAATTATAACATTATAGGATTATAGCATGTACTTATAACATATAACGTAATTTGTAAATGACTATAATTTCTAACATATAAGTATATAATATTTTAACATTTACTTATATGCTTATGTCATCAATTAATTACTGTTATTTAATATATATTCTATTATTAATTCATGCTAATATTTTTATAATATATATAATATAATATGTATCTAATATTGTTACTGAAAAAGTAATCTACTACGAGTTTTATACAAATAAATATTTAATAATCAAATATGATTTCTATTCATTGAACGGATTTAATAATAGAGTAAGTGTGAGTCAACTTTGGAATTGAGTCAATCGAATTCGCGAGACTGATTTATTCATTTACGGCACTAACCCAAATGAATGGGTTATATGCCACATGTATGAACGCAAGCAAGCACCCACCTTGACAATTTGAGATAGGCGGCTGGTGATGGGACAGGGGACCAAGGCGTCACCAATTTCCACCGTGATTAGGGCTGTAAACGAGCCGAGTTCGGCAAAGACCCCTGGTGCAAGCTCGGCTCGTTTCAACATTTCACGATCTCGAGGTGGGTCTCGAGTCGTGACAAGTAGGAAAAGGTGAGCTCGGTCTCGCTCGCCAAAGGGAATCCTTGTGCGAATCGAGATCGAGCTCACCCATTAGCCGCAGCGAGTGCCTTATCGAGTACTCGGCTCGACTCGGCTCGGCAAGTCGCTTTCTACTTGTCTACGGTCTCTTCCTCTACCGTGGCGACCTCACCACCCAACGGGAGCCAAGATTGCGTGGGCGCTGCAACTTACGCCTTGAGATGTTGAGGCTGAGCATCTTTTCTTCCAAAAGCAAAGACACTGAGAGAAGTTTAGAAGGTTTGTTTGGTGAGTAGTAGCGGCGCGTGGCTGAACAGTGGCGCGTGAGGTGCGTGTGAAGAAGAACAGGAACGTTGTGGTGGCGCGTGAGAGAGTGTGGCATGTGGGTTTTGGCTGATTTCAGCGGGGTTGTGTAGATCGGCTTCCAAGCTTTCAATACATGTGCTGCACTGTTTGATACAAGGCTTGGAAGGCTGAGATCCGTGGAAGACAGTGGATGAACGGCTATGAAGGACGCCGGAATGGTGAGTTCGTCGGAAGGAACTCAAGGAAACGTCAAGGACATTTATTAAAGGCCACAAGAAAGTGGCTCTGATACCATGTTAAATCCAGTGAGGCAATATAAAATATGGAGAATAATAGTGAAAGAGAGAGAGAGAATGAGACACAGGGAATTACGGTGGTTCGGTGTTAGACACCTACGTCCACCACTCTGAAGGGCCTTTAGGGCTACATTGTGCTCATTAACTTGATTTGTCTACAATACAAAGGTCCCTATTTATAGGTTACTGAGTGAATATAAGTTTGATAATCAAATCTCCCAGATTTGATTACAATTAACCCTAAATAAAGAATATTACAATATCAACCAAATATGGAATATACGGAAAATATATTATATTTTCCGATATATTCTAACAAAAAGCATCTATATTTATATGCCAATAAGATTGTCTTCAAATTATTCTAGCTATATCAAAGCCAAGAAAAATATGATTAATAATTTCCATATCTGAATTGCACAAGGGACACAACCAAACCTCAGTATTGATGGATGGCATCAATCTGGTCAGTTTTGCTCTTGTAGGGAGAATGTCCCAAGCCACTTTCCATAAAAAAGCTTAAGTCTATGTTGGAGCTTTAAAGACCTAATTTTCTTCCATTCTGTATCTGTAAGAGGACACTAAAAATAATAAGAGCCATGAAAAAAGATTTGCTAGTGGCATGGCTTGAAACTCGGAAGCGTGGGAATCCAAGGGTACGGTCTTGCCAAATTAAAAGGTCCCACTTACAAAATAATAAATAAATAAAAGGTCCCGACAACTTGGAGGTTATAATAATTAATTACCAAAGGTATTGATTCCAATAACTTTCCTAAGCTGATGACTGATGTGTGCATTTAGGCACTTTTGGTGCCACGTGGTGGTGAAGTCAGATTAGATTGTTCTGAGTCCGCTATGTATATATACCCCTATACTCATAAGCCATAACCATCAATTAAAATTGAAGTATGAATTTGGGCATGACTGCAATAGCAGAAGACGCGGAGCAGAAGATGCGGATTCAGCCTCCAGTGGGATTTATCTATGTGATCGCACTACAGAAAAACTGGCCTTTTACTTTGCTTATTTCAACGTACATCGTCTATGCTAAACGAGGTTAAAGCTACATTTTACATCCCTAAAAACTAAGCCAAGTAAACCTTGACAGATTTTACATCATTTTTTCACAAATGATTTAAACTGAGACAGTTTTGCATCGTTTGTGAGAAAACGATACAAATTAAGTTTCCCATTTTTACATTATTTTAGTTAAATGATGTTAACTACAAAAGTTTACATCGCTTATGGCCCTTCAAGCAATGTGTTTTTAACATTGCTTATGCTTAAATGATGTAAACTTATTTTTTCGTAATCCGCATCATATCCTTTTCTTCCTCCTTACTCCCACATACATCCTTTTCTTCCTCTCTCTCTCTCTCTCTCTCTCTCTCTCTCTCATGATGAAGGTCATGAAAACACATAAGCATGTCCGAAATGTATGTATAGAATGTACTGGCATAAACAGGTGTTTTAAAAGAAATTGTCACCAAGTGACATACAACAAAAAGAAGCTACATACTTTATTTACGAAGTCACATGCAATGTAACGTCCTAAGAATTTAACTAATTTATAATTAAATTTATGGTTTGCCTCTCAGTCGAAATTGACCACATTAAGACTCAAGGATACCTCTATTATCTTAGTGAAGAGAATATTTGTAAAACACCGGCTTGAGGATCGCCTTATACACTTGATTAAACTATTGAAGTAAGGTGTTAACCCGGAGTATAACGCCTATAGGTTGTCCAAATCAATTAACTTGTAACTAACTGAATACCATATTTAAACATTTATCAGAGTGAATAGCGAAATAATTGATCTGAGTACATAAATAATGAACAATTCTATCATCAATGAATAAGGGCACAGAGCTTTATATTCTAAATATCAAACCTAAGTATATCAACTGTTGTTTCGATACCATAAGCCTGATGAGACTCCCAAACGGTCAAATCCTTGAGGGGTTGTAAAATACTAAAATATTTTATAGAAAATAAGTAACTGAGTAAGTCGACTGACATAGTAAGCAAGTTATTTTAAAAAAATGTGATGTATAAAATTAATGCTAAAAATGTGATTATAAATTAAACATGATATTTTCACAAATGGCGAGACCAATCCACAAAATTATGCAATTTGGCAAAAAATGTGTTTAATTTTAGAAGGAGGAGCATAATCTCAGAGACTAAGCACATAAATTTTAATGTAAGAAATATGCTACATAAGTATAATATAAATAGTCATATGTTAATAATATGGTCTATCCAAAACATTACCTCCTCTCAGTAGAGTTTGCGCGTCTAAAAGGACTTCTGGTACAACTCCAGTATGTAACACCCATGTCCCATATTGAGAAAATGAGAAATAACCTACATAAAGCGGGTGGTTTATAAAGAGAGTCATGAGTATTGAGTCCCACATTGCCTAGTTACTAGGTGAAACTGGGCTTTATATAGTGATTATAGGAAAACTCCAAAATTGACTAGTCCTTTTAGGTGATAATAGCAGATGTGGCTAGCGCTTTTTCCTGGTCCTTTTGTAACGACTCAGGGAAAAGCGCTAGCCACATATGCGCTATCACCCCAAAAGGACTAGTCAATTTTGGAGTTTCCCTAGAATCACTTATAAAGCCCAGTTTCACCTAGTAACTAGGCAATGTGGGACTCAATACTCATGACTCTCTTTATAAACCACCCGCTTTATGTAGGCTATTTCTTATTTTCCAATATGGACAAGAGTGTTACAAACTCCCCCTCTTAAACTCTTGACGTCCTTCTAGGGCCACGTCATGTAGTGCTCTAGTACCACATGGTCTGACGTTACTAGGTGGCTCTGATACCATTTGTAACGACCCAGGGAAAAGCGCTAGCCACATCTGCGCTATCACCCCAAAGGACTAGTCATTTTGGAGTTTTTCCTATAATCACTTATAAAGCCCAGTTTCACCTAGTAACTAGGCAATGTGAGACTCAACACTCATGACTCTCTTTATAAACCACCCACTCTATGTGGGCTATTTCTCATTTTCCCAATATGGGACAGGGGTGTTACACAGTACTTCAGACATTGCACAAACATATCGTCTTATACTAACAGTCCAACCAAATTCGACTTCGGGTGGCCCACACTAACTAGCAAAACCGTAATAGTGATTCCACTCAAAGAATGGTGCACTGGTTACTAAACTTAATTATTAGATCCAAGGCCCTCATTATAAAAGAAACATTTGACTATAGAATCAACTTGTATTAATAGTAAGACCATAGCTGTTCTACCGCACGTACCGGTGTACCATAACCTTATTATATAGATATTATCCATTTATTCTAAAAATAGAAAAATGTATATAAGCAAATAACTTAATGTCATAAAAGCGTAAACTTAATCATAAAAAGAAACGTGCTCAGTCAACTGACATATCGCACTTTTAAAGTTGCAGTTTCATTACTCAGTTTCTTACTTACTTCGACTGCTCTTCCGATGTTTCCGACATCCCATACCTCGTTAACTGTAAAATAACCCAATAATATGCTAAAAACGCAATCTCTTGCTAACTGTGGAGAATGTGTATTTTTTGTCTTAAAAACCCTAAATTGACATTTTTAGTCACCACCGAACGTTTGATACAATTATCAAGCATTCTGTCTTGAAGATAAAACGTTTGATCAAGAATAGTGAAACGTTCGATGTAAGTCCAAAATACATGAATGCTTAAAAACTTCTACCAAACTTTACGACTATACCTAGACTTAAAGCAGTATCAAGGAACATAGAAAATATATATTTTAAAAAGTAAAACACAACGTCATCCACTGTATCAAAACCTTTTGGAGAGTTAACACAAAAGTCTTTAAATCTTTATAAACACATTTTAAAAATAAAACATTGATACATCATACATAAAATAATGAAATGTATCATATGTAGGAGTATGGATTAGAAGTTTACCTTTGGAGAAGACAACCTTCTTCAAATGGAAACCTCTTTCAAACCTTCCTCTAATTTTATGAAGAAAATGGGTTTTTGGAGTGTTTGGACAAGAAAGTGAAGAATTTGTATAAGGGTGATGTATATTTTATAGGGGAATGGGTTGAGTTGTTAGTCTCCTGCGAAAAAATCATTTTGAGACATGATCTAACATTCGTTGTATGTTATCGAACGTTTGATCTATTTATATTAGAGGATCTAAGGTTTCTTATCAAATGTTTAATGAAAGTATCGAACGTTTGATAAAAGCATAACGAACGTTCTATAAAAGTATCGAATGTTTGATGTTTGTACTAACACCTGTTCTGTGCATGCGTAGGCTTGCAGAGAACGTGACTATACTATTCATCATCAAACATTTGAAAGTACCCATCGAACGTTTGATGGTTACTTTTTTTGAATTAAAATATTATTTTAATGCTTTATAAAATGAGTAGGTGTTTTTTTAATTAAAACAGTTTGTCAAATATTTTAAAAATTTCTTTTTAAATATTTTGAGGCATTACATGCAGCCAGATTCCACCTCCCAACAAATGGAAGTGAAGTGGTTACTTTTCATGACGTTCAAATGAAGCCCTGACCAATGCATTTTTATAGAACTGGTGGAAAATCTTATAGCTCAAGGATCTGTAAGAAAATTTCCTATATGGCTATATGGTATGACCTATATGCTGCATGTATATATAATTTATAATCTTTATTAATAAAGATTAAGGTATACAGTAATCTTTATTAATGTTATGAAAAGGTAGACCGAAGAAATGTGGTCGTTGCTATTATTCATTTGCTTTATGGTCCAGAGTACATATGTTGATTTTTGCTACGAAGGTAAGTATATATAACGTTATTGAGCCTAGCTGTAGATTTTAAAGTGGAAGTTCCAGTCTTATAATTAATAAGAGTAATCAAGTGATATAGCAATCTTCCAATTGCAAGCTGCCAAATTAGATCCCAGTTTACAATTAATATATAGTATATTACGTACCATCAATTTAGTGAGGTAAGTTTAATTAATAACTGGATGCAATTGGTTTGAAGAGCCAAACTGTTGGCATGCAAAAATGTATTAGAATTTCTTGTTTGTCACCATTTTTATATGAAAAATGTTATACAGTCATTTATAAACTAAGAGTGCATAGTTAATAAGTTAGTCATTATGATTATTTTACTAATAATAAACTGATACGTTAGTTTTTAAATGATTTTGCAGTGAAAGATATAACAGCCCTTTAATTAGCACCACTCTTTTTATAGATTGTAATCACAGCTTTATGTCATCTGTAAATGATTTTGTAGTGAAAGATATAACAGCGCGCCCTTTAGCACCACTCTTTTTATAGTTTGTGATCACAGCTTTATGTCATCTGTGGACATGGTTGCTGATCCAATAAAAAGCATTAAAGCTAAGGAGGATTTGTGCCATCATTGTATTCTACATATTCTTTCACGAATTTATAATTTTTTTTCTTACATTTATCCGATAGTTAACTTTTATGATTGATGCACCAACAAAAATTAACAAAAGAAAAAAAAGGCAAAAAACAAAAACATTTACTGTATGTTCAGGCCACGTTTAAGATACCAAGTTTGTCCCAGCAGGTAGCATAGTAGGCCTCATTTTGTACGGTTAGGATCGGAGTGCAGTACTTTTGAGTCTTCTGTCCAAAATCGTTTACTCATAAACAAGTCTAAGGCCTCGATGAGTTTGCTGAATATGTCATGAAATAGAATGACTTTTTTTATTATTCATTTTTTTATTTAGTAAGAATATTCTTAAAAATAATTTTTCTTATAGGAATAATTATTTTCTTACAAAGAAAAATAACTATTCATTTAAAAAATGAGAGACATAAATATTCCTGAAGATAGTTGCTATTATATATTTGCTTTCCGGTCCAGAGTGCATATATATATGTTGATTTTTGCTACAAAGGTAATTATATATAACCTTAATGAGCCTGTAAATTTAAAAGTGGAAGTTGCAGAGTCTTATAATAAGAGCAATCAAGTGATATAGCAATCTACTAAGCTGCCAAATTAGATCCCAGTTTACAATTAATATAAAGGATTACCGTCAATTTATGAGGTAAGTTTAATATCATCTGGATGCAATTGGTTTGAAGAGCCAACTATTGGCATGCAACAATGTATTTAGAATTTGTTTTTGATCACCGTTTTTATAGGAAAAATTCTATACAGTCATTTATAAACTAAGAGTGTATAATTGATAAGTTAGACATTAATATTTCACCTATTATAAATTGACACATTAGTTTATAAATGATTTTGTTGTAAAAGATATAACGGCCCTTTAGCACCCCTCTTTTAACAGTATGTGTTCACGGCTTTATGTCATCTGTGGATAGATATGGTGGCTGATTCACTAAAAAGCATTAAAGAGGGACGATTGCGTGCCATCATTGTATTATACAAATTCTTTCACGAATTTATTTTTTTCGTACATTTATCTGATAGTTAGCTTTTAAAATTGATGCACCAACAAAAATGAAAAAAAACAAAAACAAAAAAAGCAAAAAAACCAAAAAAAAAACATTTACTATATGTTCAAGCCACGTTTAAGATACCAAGTTTGTCCCAGATCAAGGCAGCATAGTAGGCCTCATTAATTTTGAACGGTTAGGATCGGAGCGCAGTGCTTTTGAGTCCTCTGTCCCAAATCGTCTACTCTGAAACAAGTCTAAAGCTTTATAATATGGCAAAGCGCAGGACTAATATGGCTGCTCTCACTGTCATTCTATGGCTGACTCTATGAATAAGACGGTTGTAGAACAGTGGGAGCCGGTTTAGAACTGAAGTGGGGTTACTAGTCACCGTTATTTATTAAACCCCACTTTAATATATTAATTAAACCCCGTTATAAAGTGTGGTTTTGATCGAAAGTGGTTGGAACGAAATTGGGGTTTTGATGTAAAGTACTCAAGGGGTTTACTCATGGGGGTTTTGATGTAAAGTACTCATGGGGTTTACTCATGGGGGGTTTACTCATGGGGTTTTGATATAAAGTACTCATGAGGTTTACTCATGGGGTTTTGATCTAAAGTGGTTATAAACTACCGGACTTTTACTATAGTACACCCTAGATCTTCTGGGCACTTTAGTTCTAAATTAAGTAGAACGGTGTTCTGTTTTAGGTATAAGCTTTATATGATTTGATCGTTTCATCATTTTTTTTCTAAAAAAATATCTTGATGCACGATCGATTTCATAACTGAGATTGAATTTGTCAGACTTTTGTTTTTGTGAATGATTTTAGATTTTTTATTCGTTTGGTTTGACGTTTTATAGATTGATCTTTTTCCTCCAATATATATGACAATTATAGGCGAGCTCAAGTATGAATTGGGGCATGGCTGCAACAATAGGAGACGCAGATTCAGTCTCCATTGGGATTTATTCATGTGATGAAGGTCATAGAAACACAGAAGCATGTCTGAAATGTATGTACGGGAATACTAGCATGAACAGGTGTTTGAGAAGATTTTGTCACGAAGTTACATATTAACGAAAAGGAAGCTATAGGCTTTATTATCTCTATTATATGCCAAAAAAATTGATTAAAAGAATAAAACTAAAGGATAGATTGTTGAAAACAATAATAATTTTTTTTTTAAAAAAAAAAAAAAAGGAAAAAAAATTGTAGAGAAAAGGACCGACAAAAAAAAGGTTTAAAGTTCATACATTTAGAGAAAGAGATTAGTAAAAAAATTTCAAAGCTCAAAATTTACTGTGCGTGTGCAAAAACGATTCAAATAGTCTTTAGAAACAAATAGAGAGAGAGAAAAAAAAAAGAGAAAGAAATAAGGAATTTGAGGGAAAGACATTGGAAAAAAGAACTAGTTTAATTGTTCTCTATCGTGCATGGACGAACTATAAAATGGTGTGTTCTAAATTGTCGACTTAAAAAAAGAGTGATTCAATTATAAAGGAAAGAAACCTAATATAAGCATATTTGTCGATTGCCTTTTGGGTCACTGCTAGTACTTCACTTAATATTATCCTTTAAATTTTTTGCTATTTATAAGACAAATGTTTACACATCTAATTTCTATCGATTGGGTTTTGATTTTTAATATTAGTGTTTAAAAATATATCACCAAATAGTAAAAAAAAAACACTTGCTATTTATATTAACTTTAAAAAAAAAAAAAAAAAACCCTTATAAAAAGGACACTACCCTATAACATATGAGACATAATTACCGTATTCCCTTCGTACAACAGATTATAAAAGCAAGTTTAATTTGTTTCGCACAATGATGAAAAAAAGAAAAGAAAGAAGAGAGAGAGAGAGAGATTACATAAAGATTAAAGACAACAGATTCGGGAGGACCATTAGGGCAATTTTTTCCACGGTTTACATAATGACAAATGATCATTTCTTAGGAAAAGTCTTTTTTTTTTTTTTAGAGTGACGTCAATTTTTCTTTGAAAGTCGGGGCATGGTCAATTTTATGAGTAATGTTAGGCCAATTTTTTTTTTTTTAACCTCTTAAAATTAAAATGACATTTAAAAATATTATTAAATCAAAATTTAATAGTAATCTATTTAAAATTTAATTGTATTTCTAAAAACTACATTAACATTAAGAAAATGAAAAAATAAAAAAAAATAGCTCTCGCATTACTCGAATGTATATGTCCGACACATCCGAACTATATAAAGTTGCATTTCCAATATTGACACATAAATTTCTACACATTATTACTTTCCAATGACAGTGACAGAGAATAATGCATTGTTATGATTCTGCCTGCTATATATGTATATATGCCCATATACTTATAACCATTCAATTAAACATTGAACGGTGTTCCGTTTTGGCGTTTTAGGTATAAATTTTATATGATTTGATCGTTTCATCATTTTTTTCTAAAACATATCTTGATACATGATTTCTGTTAGAATATATTCTGAATATATTCAGAATATATTTCCTAGTTTCCCTAGGATTGTATTCAGAATATATTCTAACAATTTCAATAACTGAGAAAGAATTTGTCAGACTTTTGTTTTGTGAATGATTTAGATTTTCTATGCGTTTGTTTTGACGTACGTCTTATAGATTGATCTTTTTCCTCCAATTTGATAATTATAGTTGAGCTCAAGTATGAATTCGGGCATGGGTGCAACAGCAGGAGATGCAGATTCAGCCTCCAGTGGGATTTATCCATGTGATGAAGGTCATGAAAACACAGAAGCATGTCCGAAATGTATGTACAAAAAGTACCGACGTAAACCGGTGTTTCGAAAAAAATTGTCACAAAGTGACGTACAAGAAAAAGGAAACTATAAGCTTTATTTACCCAAGTCACATGCAGCCAGACTCTGCCCTCCAGCAAATGGAAGTGAAGTGATCACTTTCCATGACGTTCAAATGAAGCCCTGGCCAATGCGATTTCGTACTAGTGGTGGAAAAGCCTATCTCACCAGAGGCTGGAGCCTGTTTGCTCGAGAAAAGCAGCTTGGCGAAGGCGACACCGTCACCTTTTATGAGGTCACGTGCGGCCAAAGGACAAGATTTCTCTTCATGATTGGAGTCACTTACAAAGACCGTCTTCAGATTCTTGGAGCTCCAATAAATTAGACAAACACCCAGCCTCCGATTAATCGATGGGTCTTGTCATTTTGCGTCTTAATTTGTTTGTCGAGTAGTGCTACACGTCCGATAATTTGGACGTGTAGCGTCAGAAACTCCTCACATTTGTGAGGAGTTTCTGACATTGTTTTTTTTTAATGTCCAAAGTTCCTCACAAATGTGAGGAACTTCGGACATGGGTTTCGTCTCTTGTCTTGTCTTGGATACAGGATTTCCTTTCGATCTTTGTTGTGATTAAGTGATTGTAAATCATATATATAATTATATTTCTAACACTGTCACGTCGTTATCTCACCGTTTAAATATATTATTGCAAAAATGCATCCAATTATGAGGTTGGGGCCGCCCCAGGAGGGGGGGGGAATAAGTAAAGGAGATCGAATAGGTGAAATCAGGGTCGGCAAAGTTCAAACGACCAGAGCCATAGGAGTTCGATTTCGTGGGTTTGAGCCCATCATAGTACGGTGAGCCTTCTTCTTCAACCTCTAAATGGTAATAGTACCCACCAAATTAAAGAAAGGATATATATTCTGACATCTGTAATTAACCATGCACCACGCTTTGTATATTTTAGCTCAACAAGAGTTTTGTAAAACTCTTCTTCTTTTCAAATCAACAACAGAACGCTCGGAGAGAGGTTCGCCGATCGCATTCCAGCTTCGCCCTCGGAGGTATGTATATATAGCTCCTTTTGCTGTTTGCGTTCCTTTTCCTTGTGCAATTTGTTTTCACCTATTTGATGGTTGCTGTGAAATAATTATTGTAGTTTAAAATGGTCTATTTTATGAATTTTTCATGGGCACCGTGATTAAATTTCATGTTTGTGATTTGGGAATAAAATTTTGATGAAGTTCAAGTAAATATGCATGTGTTGTCCAAGTTATAATGCGTAACTCGAGCAATTTTTTTTTTGGAGCTAGTTCTTTCGATATTAAGGGATAGTTCTGCAGGTTGCTTAGTTCTGGAGCTACCCTTTTCTTTTTCTTTTTCTTCAAAGACAATCAATTGACGAAAAGAAAGAAAGCCTATTGCTAATTAGAGTTGCAGGTTGCTTATGAAGCTTCTCTTGTTAAATTAATTGCTCCCCTCAACTTAAGATCAAATGCTATGAGAAGCGTAAATGCGCTCGTTTGTTATAAATGTAGTGTAAATACGATGCAATGATTCTGTACGTCTTCATGCATGCATGGGACGTCCAAAGATGCTTCCTTGTCTCCTGCTTTCGATGGGCTCTCAGATGGCTAGGCCATCGACCCAAGGATCCACCACTGTCTCTATGACATTAACGTTCAAAAGAAGCGTTGGTTGTGCGTTTTTCGTAGAAGTGGTGGAAAAGCTTCAGATTCTTAATGGTTTTTTTTTTTTTTAGGTAGATTCTTGACGGTCTTGTTGTTTCTGTATTATTTTGTTTTTCGGCCTTAAGGGTGGACGGGAAAAGTCCTGGGTCTCATTTCCTTTGGTCGAAAAGCCTATATTGGCGGAGGTATGTTTGGCTTTGGGGGGTCATGGCACCCCCAAACTTTTTAAAAATACTCTATGTTAATCAACTCTTTTGTAAAAAAGAGAGTTAGAGAGAAAAAGAGAGAGAAAAATACATTGTTATGCTCTGCACTCTGCAGTTTAAGCATTTTTCCATGAAACAAGTCAGAAGTGAGATTTTGAAAAGCCCACATCCGAACAACAGGCCAACCAGTAACCGCCCACACTTCGACCATCGTGAGTTCTCTTTCAGTTCCTTTCAATGTTGTTCTTTTTGGGTTATCATTTTGTAGCTCGCTGGCTTTTTTTCGTTTCTCAGCTTCTACAGCGTTCTTGATGAGAATCTCAATCTCTTTCTGTTACCCTTTTTCTTTTCTTCTAGTTGGCAACGTGGCCTAATTGGCCTTATCTATTTTTATTTTTATTTATCTATTTTTTTTTTAGATATATAGGAATTTTTTCTTTATTTTTGTAGTTGTGGGTTATTGCTTATGTGGAGTGGGCCCGGTGTTATTTTATTTTATATTTCTTGATTCTTGTTGGTTGTGGGTTCGTGGGTGGCTCATGATTTTTATCACCGTCCAATACAACTTCTTACAAAGACAAAAGTCTCAAATACAACCCTCCAAACTCACAAAAGCTGAACTTACAGCAGTATCACTAATGTCATTGTTAATTTGTTATTAAATTTAATTTAACATTTTCATTTGTTACAAATTTACAATGACAAAAAAAAAAAAAAAAAAAAGGGAACTCTCTGAAAAAAGACAAAGAAGAAGAAAATCTTGTGAACAAAAAATTATGTTACAATATTTTTAGAGATTTTGTTTTTATTTTCATTTAGTTTTTTTTCTCTTCTACCTTTTTTTAACTCATTTTTTGTTTTTATTTTTTTGCAGTGTTCAGAAACTCATTGTACTTGGTTAGTTGGTTTGTTTTTAAAAAATCTTTTAAGATAACGCTGAAAAATACCTTCTTTTTTTTTTTTACAGTATTAATTATGTTTTAGTTTATTTTGCCAATAATTTATATAATTATGTACTTGTGATGTGAATAGTTATTTTGATTGTTTGAATTTGTTTTATTTTTTGGTTAATTTGACGGGCTCGATTTAATTATTTGTTTGTTGTTTTTTAGTTTGTTAACGATAATAAGAATTTTACTGAGTAAAAATTTTTAAATGTGCGCTCACACACATAAATAAACTATATGCATCTTTGTGTTTATTTATTTACATAAATTTGAACCCCCTAAATATAAAATCCTGGCTCCGCCTAATATTCTACTCCATCATGTGAGTTCATTGTAATTGAGTTGTTTTTTAACCTCATCGTCGGAGGCCTCCTTTCAAGAGTTATTTGATTGATTCATTTCACTTATGCCAATCTCACTGTTTGAAAATATTATTAAAAAAAAAAAAAAGACATCAAAATTCTAAGGTTTCTTCGCAAAAAAAAAAAAAAAAAAAAACCAGAAAAGAAAAGGAAAGAGTCTGATTTCATGGGTTTGAGCCCATCATAGAAGAGGCTGGGCCTCCTTCATGGGTTCGATTTCATGGGTTTGAATTATTGTAGCCCCCATCCATGGATGAACAAGAAGGGCCACCTTGGCTTATCACGTGCCCATGCAGGGTCGACTCGATACATTTTAAGACTTAAAGGCGAGAAGTTTAAATGAGAATTTTAAAAAAAAATATTAATATTAATTAAATATTTATATTTTATTTAAAAATCATTATTCTCGCTTTTAAGGATTTATATTCAAGTTTTTCTAAAATTTCATTTTCAATTAATAATATGGTTAATCAATTTAATCTTTTTTGTGACATTGTTGATCTTAGGTATGATTTTATCAATTTTAATTGGGGCTTAATTCAAGAATATTGACTATAATTACTTATTACCATAATTATTAGTTACTTACATGCGGACAAAAGTTATTATTAATTACTTATTTACATTTTACCATAATTATATATATATATATATATATATAATATATATATATATATTTTGATGGAAAATATCCTCATTAAATTTTTTTTTAGGCCTTATTAAATTAGAGGTCTTAGGCGGCCACCTAATCCGCCTAGAGTTGAGCAGCCCCTGTGCCCATGGTACCTTCCATTTAAAGGATATTCTGAAATTTTTGTTTGACACAGCATGGAAAAGAAGAGGTGTTACACTTCAAATAGAAATTCCGTTCCTAATAAAAATATTTCATTTAAAAAATATAATTCTTTATTATTCATTTATTTTAAATTGTTAAAAAAAAAAAAACACGTAAATAAACTTATAAAAACTCTAATCTTAATTTTACTGACTTTGGACAAGTCCAATATTGTTAAATTACAAAATAACTCAAAATATAAAACTAAATTCGAATAATCTAAATAAAACTGATAGACCGATTATTTATTTGTTTACCCCCATTTTTCTATTAAGCTCAACAAAGGGTTTGCAACCACTCATCTTCTATATTTATTTGTTTTTGTTCTGAGCAAATGATTTGGTACAGTAAAACAAGAAAACGGAAACGAGATCCGCACAAATTTGGATTCGGTGCACGAAGTTGCCCATTGGGCCATTGGCCGAGAATATGGACGATAGTAGTGGCACTCCAATGGACTTTTTGAATTTCCAATGAAAGAGTTTTTGTGTTGGGATTAGGACGGTAATCGAATCGAGTCGAGTCGAGTCAAGCTTTACAATTTTAAGATTGACTCGTTTATAAAAATACATATTCGAGCGAAGCTTGAACTCGATCCGAGCTATAAAATGTGTGTTCAAGATTAGTTTGTTAAAAGCTCGGCGAGCTCGAGCTCAAGTTGGATCCCATTGATAATACTATTCGAGCCGAGCTGGGTACTCGATTGAGTTCGAGCTAGATTATTAAATTTTTTAATATATGATCCGAGCAAAATTCAAGTTCGAGTTTGTGAACAACCTCTATATATTAATCTAAAACATAAATATATAATATGTTACTTTATCAGGTGTATTATATAATATAGTATATAACTATAGTTTATAGGTAAAAAATTAACATAATATTATTATATATAACTATAGAGTAGAAATTATAGTATAAGTATAATGTAAGCAAATAATAAGTCTAGTATACTATATATAACTAATTAATTATATTATAAATATAGTATATAACTATTGTTAACCATGTATGATGAGTCATATATATAGTTATATAGTTGTATTTTAACTATTCAATATAATCATATTGTTATATAATAACTATATATTAATAACTTAATATGTTAGTTTATGAACTAACTAGGTAGTATGTTAATAATAGACATACACACACACCTTGATACAGATATTCATGGTAAAACTACTATATATCAAAGTATTATAAGTAATATCAAATACTATATTTGCTTAATTAATATAGTTAGTTACTTATGAACTAACTATATATATATCAATCAAAGTGACTTATAATATACTATAGGTAACTACTTAATTATACTTGCATGGTTAGTTTGTTTTTTAGTAATATTAAGTTAATTAGTATATATTAACCTATTAGGCTCGCAAGTCCTAAATAAGTCGGGCGAATCGGTCTAATCAAGCCTTAAACGAGTTAAGCTCGCGAGCCCCCTATTGAATTTTGTCAGGCGAGTCAGGTATGTATCATTTACTAATCGAGCGGATTTTTGCAGTAACGAGCGGATTTGTATAGTACCGAGTCCGAACTCGGGTCGAGTTTTACTGAGCGAGTATCGAGCGGATTGTTAAACAGACTGATTTATTTACAGCTCTAGTTGAGGTACATAGTAGGTAAGTCTTTCTTTCTCTTTTTGGACTGTTTTCTCATGTTTGATTGGTAGGGCTGGGAGTTGGACAATACGGATTAGTAGAGGCTCTTCCGCCTACCGCCTCACCCCTTGTCGGACAGTCAGTAATTTTAAAAACTTTTGCCGATGAGGAGCAATATTGTAATATATATCAAAATAATTATCATATGTGTATATAATTTACTATAGTTAATATTCACTAACATATTAACTAACTAGTTATTAACCAGTTAATATTCACTAACATAATTTACAATAGTTAATATTCACTAACATAATTAATTAATGTATATATGTGTGTTATTTGTGTAGTAATATATATCAATGGGCTAACAAGTTGAACCGAATTTATACAAATTATGTTAACAAGAGTTAATTAAATCGAATCGAATTTATATAAGCATATTTTGTTTAATATTCCAGCATAATTTTATATCTACAAACGAATCATGTATTATATCAATCAAGTCTGAATTGAGTTAATTCAAATAGTTCCAAACGGGCTTATTCATTTACGATCCTAAATTTAGGGGGTTCATAGCTTGAAAGGGAAAGGTGGAAAGCCCAAGACGTAAATCATAGGATACTTTTATAATGTCCTATCAGCTGTCACTTTTGGAGAAAAACCTATCATTAATCACAAATACAACTTGGCGTGCAATAGACTAATCATTGGGATTGACGTTCACTTACAGCCTTTACCAGACTAACGTACCTCGACCAGTCACTTTTAAGTCTTTAACTAGTATTCCATTGTGCATGATTGATGGCACCCATGGGCCATGGCAGCCTCAACTCGCATACCATTTACGCTATAGAGCATGACTCAAGGATAACATTGATCCAATCCAATTCTCAACACAAGCCAATGAATTTGGTTCCCACTTCCATCATCAATTGCTGCAAGGCCCCCAAAGAATTGGTTTATTAGGAAACAAAAAAAACCCTTATTCTTTGAAAGATCCATCTTTTTTGGTATTGTACGGTTCTACTTTGCAAAAATTTCGTGAGTAATACTAAAGGTTTCACTTGTGTTTTTTAAAAATTGATGTCGCTTTGAAAATTACTATTGAATTAAAATTTATGATATTTAGTAGTGATCTATCACAAATTCAATGGTAATTTTAAAAGTAACGTCATTTTTGAAATGACACAATAAAAACTTTTAGCATTACTCATGATCGACTTGTCTTGAAATGACCTAGTTCAAATTGGCTTTGGTGCTCTAGTGTGAGATTCCACTGTCTAAATTTTTTAGGAACAATTCAAGCTTTCGGGAGTAATGTGTATGTCATATGTTTTTTAATTTTGCTTGTAACTATTATGGTGGTGGCAATTTCATTTCGGATCGAGAAATGTTATTCTTTGTACCACAGTTTCACCACAATCATACTATGCTTGCATTAGCCTTCAAGGGCTATCGGCCCATGCTACGTCAGCATATAATGTAATTGTAATGTGAGTATAGCCTTACTCTTTCGGATTTGGTTTTAATATTTTCGGCAAGGTAAACAAATGCATTTATTAGTTGATATTGATCTTTCTCTGATAAGTAAAAATCACTTTTGTGAATGCTTGTTGCGCAAAATGCAAATTTAGTAATTATCACATCATATGTGACCCAACTAATTAAATAGACGTTCCTTTGAAATCAATGACATTTCTTCGTCCAAACCAGCTTTCCCTTGCTTGGTTGAAAAGTCCACTTCAAATTATATGACTACAATTTGAGATTGATCCCCTTCACCGAACTCAAGTTTGGATATTCATCTCCTTGAATTTTGTTGTGTACCTACCAATCATTTCCCAATAAAGTTGAGGCAGAATGGTGCAGGACATAGTTATTCTGATTATCCAAAAAAGAGAAAAATAAAAATAAAAATTGGTGCTATATACTTATATGAGGAAGACATCATAGCTAATTACAAATGTTTGTTTATGATATGGGGAAAGAAACAGAAAACGATAATAAATTCCAAATTCTACTCTATCACAACCTCCTTCAGGGCATGTGTCACTGTTGTATAGCAGATTTTCACACGAACGAATCGGACGACGGGCTCTTGCAAAATAATGGGAAAGTTACTGAGAAAACGCAGGCTTTAAGGGACTGAAAAGCCTTCGATGCTTTCGGCAATAAATGATTCTTAGCAAAAAGTGAAATTGAGAGATTTTAGGGTTAAAGAGGGCAATACCTGTTTTTTTGGGGATGATGACCCTTTTAATTTGAGGCTTCCAAGAGGTGGTCTCTAATTGTTTGCCACGAGGCAAGCTTGTAGCTGTATAAGAGTTGTGTGATTATTTGCCATGTAGTGGATTTGTTTGAGTGGGGACCACTATTATTTTTATGAACATCAGTTGCTCTCCATTCCTATGGTCGACCAATCCAATTGATCAAGCGTTGGGAATCTTATCTTTATTTGTATTCGGGGTTACCTCTAACCTTCAATATTGAGGACAAAGTGTTAGCCATAGGGTGCTTAGCCAAGATTGAGGGTTTTTGGCTTGGCACATGACTAGGGCTTTAAATATCGAGCGCGTAGCATTGGCCTTTAGTGCTTGGGGCAAGGCCAAGGCTTCAATGGGTGGCTTGTGGCCATGTCTTTAGGTGCGCGGGGAGAGATCGCATCTTGAGGTGCACAGGATGAGGCTGCGTCCTTGGTGTTTTAAGTCTCGCTTAGCACCTGAAATCTAAAACTATAGGCCGAGTACCGAGGATCGGAGGACTCACCCAAAAATTAAATGCCTAGCATAGAGCAACCAACTAATTCGGCCAACATCCTTGATAATAGAAATTGAAACTTGTAAGATAATATTCACCAAGCGATTCCATAATTCGACAACAAATATTCGATAACATAAATCAAGGCATAAAAATCCTTGATAATAGAAATTGTTTAGAGAAATGAGGAATACCGTTCTCACATACAGCGCCAACTAAAGAATCAGTTGATTGCACTCGAAACTTAAATCAAAAGTACTTGCAAGAGAGAATGGGAGTAAGTTTGAAGACCTTGTTGGGTGTGCCAACATGGGAAGTCTTCAATACTTTAGTTAGTAGAACAAACTTGTAGAGAATGAAAGAGCCTAATAGTCTAGTGAGTGGAAGGTGAGAATAGAATGTGAACTTGAATGACTTTTTTTTTTTTTTTATACGAAGTATCATTTCCCGAGTTTATGCTTGCAGGTGTCATTCATTGGTGAAGTGCGAGTGGCTGGGAGAACCATAATTGGATTCCTACCTTCTGGCAAGACCATGGGGTCATGTTTTTGGTTTCCACAGGGAACACCAATTGTTGATGTAGATTTTTGCATGGCTGCACACCAGAAAACGCTACCATCTGAGGAGCAGAGAGCTTCTGATGCTTAAGTTAATAAATGGTTCTTAGAGAAAAGTGGAATGGAAAGAGCATGAAAGAGGACAATAATTGTTTTTTGGGATGATGGCCTTTTAAATGTGAGGCTCTCTAGAGATGGTTTTTGGTTGTTTGTCACATGGCGAGCTTGTAGCTGTGCAAAAACTGTATGATAATTTGCCATGCAGTGAGGTTGTTTGAGTGGGGGCAATGTTATTTATATCCACATCATTCACCATGACCAAACATTGAAAAAATTATCCTAGTTTACCGACTAAAACTTTATCTCTTTAATCTGCTGATGTCCCATTTCTCTGTAAATGTTTGTTTATAATTGGGATTGATCTTTTTTTTTTTTTTTTCTTTAGTTTTTGTCATGCAATAAAACGAAATGAAAGAAAGGTGAAATAGATCATAAAATAGTTTAAGATGTGCCACTTGAACTAATGAGGAAAAGCAGGTCTCCTTTTCATTATAAATTGCTAATGCCATAGCTTTTCCCTTCAAAGTGCCCCAGCCATATTAGTTTGGCATAGTGATAGTAATAGATTTTTTTTGAAGATATTTTCTTAGGAATATAACCCTGTAAGAAAGAAAGATCACACACTCATGAAAATGGCAGAGGAACATATTAAATCTAAGTTCAAGAACATAAACACAACATAAATGTAAAATGGGAATTATTGAAGTCCTTATCCAGTATAAAAATATTTGCACAAAGGAAACAGATCTGTCTTAAAGCAATCCAAACCTTAGAAGGCACTCGAGCTTCAAATGAGCTTTATATTTCATATCACTCTGCCCACTAACTTACAGGGACGGAATCAGGCCAGGGGCCTAAAAATATTATCTATATATATATATATATAAAAGCTTGAAAATTAGATTTTTTGACTCATTATTCATACTTTAATCCTTCCTAATAAGAAATTTTAATTCTGTCCCTACTAACTTATAACTTCAAGTCCCATGCTCTCTCCATGCTTTCCATGCATGTTTATGTCTATGACCATACATGCCACACATGGTCTTTTAAAGACTTTGACTTGAACAAAATTTTTTTGTTCCCATCTACATGAAAGGAATGGTGGTGGTGGTGGTGGTGGAAGATATCATATCAAATGATATCAAATAAGGTAATAATTTCCGCATGGGGCCAATACTAATCCTAACATGACCACTAGACGATGTGGGTAATCATAAATCATAATATTATCAAAAGTGACCTCACCCCCTCATCCATGCTCTCTCAAATAAATATTAATTAAATTAAATTAAAAAAAGAAAAAAAGAAAAAAAAGACTACACCTCTCCCCATCCATGTTTTGTGTGCTCTTACCTTTTTCTTTCTTTGCCTTCCTTTTTTTTTTTTCACGTGGAAAGTGAAAATTGCAATGGCCAATGCAATTCGATCACTTTCCTTCCTTGAATATCTATATATTCTCCTTACTTTTGCCTATAATGGATAAAGTTGTTGGCTGCCTAGAAAATGGAGCTTGAAAAGCTATTGTTGTTTTTGAAAGGCTCCTACTTTTTCCACCACAATACTGTCTCTAATGATATTTAATAATTTGTACCCTAATGAAGGTATGAATGATCGGACTTTGGTTGATTATCTACTATATTATAATATTTACTCTCCTATCCACCTTAGAAAGGATACATAAATATACTAATTCCTCTATAAATAAAAGTAAAGATTAATAAAATTTATTTTGCTTATGTAAACCATGCTTGTCCTTTTGTAATAAGAGTTGTTTTCAACTATACTACTAAGGGGAAACATTTTTCAATAGCGAGATTCTGGTTTGATCTTGTACAAGAACACCTTTTAAGGATTTAGATTTTGTACAATAAAACTGTTCTACTTGAAAGAGCATGTTTGAACTCCATTTGCTCAAACTGTTCGAACACTTTTCCGAACAAATGAGAATCTGATAGGTTCTCCATCCTCCATAATTTAAATCGATACCTATGTTAGATATAAATTTTAGATATCCGGGATTTACTCAGCAATCTTGTACTCCATGAGAGGTTGGGCCATTGAGGCTCTCTGTAAATAAAAAAGAAATGAACAAACCTTTTGATATTCATGTAAATAGCAGAAAAGAACGGGCCAAAAAGCAAAATTGTAAAAGACAAAGAGAATATTTCACTTTTCAGTTTTCACCGTTAAAGGAGGGGCAAAAGGTGAAATATGTCAAAAGTTGTCAAAAGCTAATAACTACTTTTTTGTTCCCGCTTTTTTTTATGCTCTGTTCGTAATGAGTCATTTTGACTTTCCTGTGAACATTCAGTCGTTCACAAACACCTCCTTCTTTTGCGCCCTATTACCTGCTTAAATAAAGCCAAAATCTTTACCCAAATAATAGTAAAGAAATTAACTAAATTCAAACTGTGAAGAAAAATATTGGGTTTTGGAGTGGACGAGACTATGAACATTTTAATTGTGATATCAAAGCCTAAAAAAGAGGGAAGCATGACCCACAAGAGAGGCCCAGTTGCTTTGGACACTTGCAATCTATGGCTTTGAACACCAACTGTTTGACGAAAATGGCCAAAGAAGAAGTTCACCAACAGCAACATCACCAACTGGGTCTCTGTCTTTGTCTCTCTCTCTCTCTCTCCCAGTTCACTCCCTCAACCTCACCACCAACACCACTATCCTCTTTTTCTCTCTTTCCATTTTTCTCTCTGGATTTTCTTGCTCTCCATGGACCGAAGTGACAAGCAGCAGCAGCAGCTGTCGTTGGCCAAGTGCGCGCGGCAGCGATGCAATGAAGAATGGTTTGTTTTATGCATTTTTTTTCTAAGTTTGAGTGTTGTGATTCACTTCAATTATCATCTTTTTTACTTATTTTTATTATAGGCATATATTTTCATTTCTTAATTGTTTGAGATCTCGGTTTATGCCTTTAATCTTGTAATTAGTTCTTATTCCTGTTCATGTGTACTGGATGATATGTTTTGATGTTTAATACACTTCAGCATCAGATTTTTAGTTACTGCCTTCCTTTGAATAAAGTAAATAATTTGTATGCATGTATTTCTGTTTTAAAAATTGCTTCAGTGATTTGCTGAAAGGTTTGTTTGATGGTATTTCTATATTCTGATGGTATGATTCACTTCCGATTTTCAATCTTTTGTTCCTGATATCTTCTTTTTCTGTTTGTGTGTATGATGATGTCTTTTGTCAATGTTAATGTGCTTTAGTTGTTGGTTCTTTATGTTTAACTTGAGAATATTTCACTAGTGTATATTATAATTTGTCATTAGTCCATGAGATCAGGCATAAGCCTAAAAGCGTGAGGGATAAGCCATTACTGTAGTGCATGGATAGTTTAACAGACCAGAAGAGAAGAACCATGCAAGAAGAAATAGAATGCTGAAAATTGAGCATCAAGCAGTAAGAGTTGAATAACTTTGCTTTCAATCCAAAAAAAAAAAAGTAGTGTAAGAAAGAGAGCATGGTATGCTAGTAAAATCCCAAACTTGTATCCAAAAGGAAAATGCAAACCACAAGCCTGAAGAAATCTTGCTGGAATGTTGTGTCACCAAAGGTTAAGATGCTTTATAGGAGATCAACTCATTTTCATGTAAAAACTAGCAGATAATCTTTTTTCTTATTGTTTTAGTTTTAATCATGGTCAACTCTATCAATTAACTAATTGGTCCAGCTAGGCAAATGCCTAAAGCAAAATGCCTTTGGAGAGTCAACGTTAAGTATCTGCACCTTGGAGTGTTCTGTTGGTGCCTTACCTCAAGGCACTCCTTCTAAAACTTATTGGTAAAGCCTAGGGGTCACAGCCTGATTTACCAATCCCTTGACTTGGCTTAATCTATAGTTAACTCTACTAATCTGTAGTCGTTAATATATTGCACTTCTTTCGATCTGAATTGATTGAGTTCCTTCCATTGTAACTAGAATTTCCTTTTAGTTTTGTGTTAAATTAGTTTGTCCATTTTGAGTTTTACACTACTAGTGATACTTACCCAATAAGAAAAAAGGGGTAAAATACACATAGCACCCCCAAGCTACCAACCCTTTGGTACCTAGACTACCAAAGTGTTAAGCTTTGTGGAGCCTGATTTATGCCCGATTCGGTACGACAAAAGAAGGGCTACAGTTTAAATGAGATTATTTATTTATTTATTTTCCTGAGACTTAGTCCATGGAGCGGAGGCTTGGACCGATATTTTTTTACCTGCCTGTTTATGTATTTTCGACTCAGATGAAGGTCTTTAAATAGCCGCTTTATGTAGTAAGGTTTGGTATGCGCGTTTGACACCTCCCTTTGTACTGTTTCCTGAAAATAGTGAAACTTTGCCACAACATAGTGGATATAGTCCTTGAGAGTGAACCACTTAAATTTCTGTGTCTTGTGATTGATTATTGTTCCATTTTCTTTCTCTTTTGCTTCTCACGGATTATGGAAAATCGGTATTTTCCCAACACGAAGTTTAAAATATGACATTTGATCCCCTCCAACTATCACTCCGTTACAAGTTACACCCTCCATTAGCATTTGGGTTAAAATAGATGGAAAATGCCACATGTGAATTTTTTTATTTATTTGGACTCCCCAAAATGCTCCTAAAAATTATTAAAAAAATAAAGACAATTGAAAAAAACAAATTAAAGGAGTCGCTAAACCACCCCTTAACCATGAGGGGGCACTTCGATCACCCCCCTTGACCGGTTGGGGGGTGGCCCAACCACCCCCACCCCCTGTTCTATATTTTTGGGGTGGCCGAACCACCCCCACAACATGTGGGGTTGGGGTGGTTCAGCCACCCCTCTATTTTTTAAAAATATATATATTTTTTAAGGCATTTTGGAAAGTTGAAGTAAAAAAATTCATGTGTGCCGAATTTTAACGTCAAATGCTAATAGTGGGTGTAACTTGTAATTGAGTGATAGTTGAAAAAAATTAAGTGTCACATTTTGAAGTTTGTTGGTCTAAGTGCCAAAGAGGTTGTAGTTTGGGGTGCCAAGTTTATTTTCCCAAAAAACCAAGAAAACAAAAAATCCACTCTAAATGATGCCATCTCTGTTTTATTTGAATATTCCTGTTACCTATCATTGCTACTAATATTTCAGAACAAGCAAATTAAGACACTAAAATTAGAGATCCAAAGTGAAGGAGTGAGTTCAATTTGCTGATCTATGAGATTTGTACATATGGTACATATACACACATTAAACAATGCACGTGTCTTTGTTATAAGATTTATTTTTCAGATTTGAGAATCTTTACAACACATAAAGAATATATAAGGTTTTGTGGTCTTTGGCATTGATAAATCTTTTATAGTTTCTTGTTCTAAATTTGCAACTAAATTTATGACTACTGACAGCTTTTGGCTGTTGCATAACATTTTAACAAATATGTGATTTCGTCCAAATGCTTTTGAACATATAGTGTTCCTTTCAGGTGTTAATGTATATGGCTTACTTCTTTACCTTTTACCCTTCCGAATTGCGTGGTTATATTTCAATGGTAATAATTATTATAACATTTTAGGTGCTGATGCTCTAGAAACAGTGATTTCTTTGTGTTAAATCTATAGATTATCACTAACTCTTTATATTTTCTGACATAAATCAATAGGCTTAGTGATCCCTAAATCAGAATTAGACTTCAATTAGTGTTCTTCACATGTATCTTTAAGAACGATAATTTTTGTTATTAGCTAGTGTCAGAGCAGGATCCAAAAGCTGTCAACTTAACCTGGAAATTCACTTATTCATTTCTTCTGTGGATTTTGTAGGATCTTTCGAGATGTTCCAAGTGATATTACCATAGAAGTGAGTGGAGGGACATTTCATTTACATAAGGTAACTATCTGCCTTGTTTTATTATGAATTTGTTCATTATTTTCTGATTGAGGGCATGCTTCTTGTGATGGATGAAGCTTCTTTTATTTAGTTGTTGGTGATGCATCTGTTTGAATGCAATTTCATTGTGGTATTCGCTTCAGCAGTATTATCTTTTGTAAACATAAAGAATGAGTTAATAGATGGCGTTAAATACATACTCTGTTTCAGGTGTGAAAATCTGGTTTGTTCTCTCTCGGGTATGCTTATGAATATCTGATGCAGGTATTGTTTGCTAGTGAATATTGCCTAACATCTGCCCTTGGGCTTTACCTCAGTTGGAAGGTGTGGGATGGGGCTGCAATTGGTCTTAAAGTCAAATTTCACCTCCAAAAAACAAGAGGACTATATTTTGGCCAAACCAAACTTACAGATTGCCACAATTATGCTTTCCCGAGGCACACACTCTTGGATTTGTGATGCTCTTGCTCACCTGCCTTAATTACTAGTGTCATAGATTCAGTAGTTGGGTAACTTAACAGAACTGAAGAAATCCTCGAGTGAAGCATCGTTTCCCATCATTGTGTACCTACTTAAAACCTCAGACAATAACCTAGTTGCAGAAAGTACAACATTAGAAATAGAGAGTGAGCATCTATAACCGTCTCTTTCCAGCAATTCTCCCATAAACCTCCACCACTAAAAGAATTCTAAAAAGAAGAAAGGACTGAATAATCATTGGTTTAATTATAAGAAGTTGCTTTATGCATAGCGGTGATACTATTTTTTCATACTTTTCATGGTTTCGATTGTCTTGATTCTCAAATGCAGTTCCCTCTTGTCTCTCGAAGTGGGCGAATCCGAAAATTAGTTGCAGAACATAGGGATTCTGATATCTCCAGAGTGGAGCTTCTTAATTTACCAGGAGGTGCAGAGTCCTTTGAGTTGGCAGCAAAATTCTGTTATGGAATCAACTTCGAAATTACATCTATGAATGTTGCTCAGCTGTGCTGTGTTTCTGATTACCTTGAAATGACTGAAGAGTTTTCAAAAGATAATCTTAATTCCCGTGCTGAAGAATATATTGAGAGTATTGTTTGCAAGAACCTTGAAATATGTGTTGAGGTTTTGCAACAATGTGAAAACCTACTCCCTCTTGCAGATGAGCTGAAAATAGTTAGCCGTTGCATAGATGCAATAGCCTCAAAGGCTTGTGCAGAGCAAATTGCTTCAAGCTTCTCACGCTTAGAGTACAGCAGCTCAGGAAGGCTTAACATGAACAGGCAAGCCAAGCGTGACGAGGACTGGTGGATAGAAGATATATCTGTTCTGCGGATTGACTTGTATCAAAGAGTCATGACAGCAATGAAGTGCCGTGGAGTCCGTCCCGAGAGTATTGGTGCATCCCTCGTTGGTTATGCCCAGAAAGAGTTGACAAAGAAATCCAGCTTATGGAATCCATCTAGCCAGGCAAAAGCTGATTTTCTTTCAGGTTCAAATGGGCATGAAAAACTTGTGGTTGAGACAATTGTCAGCCTCTTACCTGTTGAGAAACTTGCTGTTCCAATCACATTCCTTTTTGGTCTTTTGCGAAGTGCAGTTATGCTTGATTGTACAGTTGCTTGTAGGCTTGATCTGGAGAGGAGGATTGGGTCCCAGTTGGATATTGCTACTCTTGATGATCTTCTGATACCTTCTTTTAGGAATGCAGGCGATACCTTATTTGATGTTGATACAGTTCATAGAATTTTGGTAAATTTCTCACAGCAAGATGATAGTGAAGATGATATGGAAGATGCCTCTGTTTTTGAATCTGATAGTCCTCATTCACCTTCCCAATCTGCTTTGTTCAAAGTTGCAAAATTAGTGGATAATTACCTTGCCGAAATTGCTCCTGACGCAAATCTCAAGCTTGCTAAGTTCATGGTCATCGCAGAGGCTTTGCCGACACATGCACGCACCGTTCATGATGGCTTGTATCGAGCCATTGATATTTACCTGAAGGTATGTATTACTCATCTTTGCTTTCAATTTTATCTGGACAAAAAATTTTGCGACATGAAACAGACTGATTGTGGAGAGGGTTTCCACTGCATAGTACAGATACTTGATCTTGATTCTTGACAGGGAGCACTTGCCCAACCACTCCCCTCCTAAGAATTAACACAAGATATAGTCATGATCAATTTCAAGAAACAAGAAGAAAAAAAACTTGGCTAATTCTACTTTTATCCAATAGTCAAACCAAGTCTTCTTTTGAAATATATTTTGCTGGTGCTTCTATCGCCTATTTGTTTTTACCACTGAGATTGACCTGGAGTAAACAGAGTTCAATTATATTACGAATTGGTTTTTGGAATTTCCTTATATCTGATTTAAGGCAAATGCATGTTCAGGCACATCAAGGTTTATCAGAGTTTGACCGGAAGAAGCTATGCAAAATGATTGATTTCCAAAAACTCTCTCAGGAAGCTGGTGCACATGCTGCACAAAATGAGCGCCTCCCTCTCCAATCTATTGTACAAGTGCTCTACTTTGAGCAAATAAGGCTCCGAAATTCCTTGAGCTGTTCTTATGGGGATGATGACCACAAGCCAACGCACCAGTCATGGCGGATCAGCAGTGGTGCGCTAAGTGCAGCAATGTCTCCACGAGACAACTATGCATCATTGAGACGAGAAAATCGTGAGCTAAAACTTGAGCTAGCGAGGTTGCGGATGAGACTAAATGATCTGGAGAAAGAACATGTTTGTATGAAGAGGGATATGGAGAAGTCCAATTCTCGTAAGTTTATGACTTCTTTCTCAAAGAAAATTGGTAAACTGAGCTTCTTTGGACATAGTTCTTCGAGGGGATCAAGTTCTCCATCAAAGTATTCGCATAGAACAGACTCTAAGGTTATTGAGAGAACATGTGCAAGCACAGAATAGGTAATTAACATCACTCGTTTTTTTTTTTTTCTTTTTTGCCTTGTATCTGTTGAGTATCTGCACGTCATGTTTGTGGTGGCCTTTTCACTTTATAATGTTTCTTTTTCCCTTTTTGGCCACCTTGTAAATGATTTCTGGTGCTTTGAGTTAGCAAGATAGGGGGCTCTTCTCGATTGCAGGTGATGGTTTTTGGTGGTTACTGCTTTGATGTTTATACATATTTAAAATACTTTTGATGTGACAATTAAATTCATGACAAATGGTAAATTCTTTGGTACCATCCCATACATGCCTCTGGGCTCTACATATCCCTTTTATATATCATTTTTTTTTCCTCACAAGTAATTCTTTCTGTTAATATTGTAGTAATTTAAGAAAGATTTATGAAATTTCAGAATAATCCCAACTAAAATTGATTTTAAGATGACTATTTTCTGCCTTTTCTTTTTTCTCTTAAAATTTGCGTCATCTTCTCTCGCCGAATTTCATTTTTCAATATAGTTTCCAAGTAATTTCTGAAATTCTTACTAGATTCTAGAATTAAAACAGGGCTTGTCTTCCTTAATTTGCACCCAAAAGTGTCATCATGCCTATGACTGACCCAGTGAAAATTTTAAAAAAGCTCTGAACGAATCTTGCTTGCAGCAACAATTGCAACGACTGTTACAACATTATTTAATAGTTGTTCCAAGAAAAACCCTTTGCACTGCTAACTTGTCTGTTGTTCTAACTTTAATTAGTATAGTTTCTGCAATTTCTTAATGATATTAATGATAGAACTATAACTAACTACCAATTCTCGCTTTTGTATTGTCAATAGGGGACCTGATCCCTGGATGTGTTTGAGTGGAAGAACATCTTGAATAAATATATTATCTATGGAGAATTATTGAAAATGAATTTAATTGTTTATGATGTTAAGGAGTAAGCCATGAATGAGTTAATCATATGTGAAAAAAATAGTAACAGAAATTAGTGCTCTGTTAGGTTGCCAAGAGAATGGGTGAAGGAAAAACAATGGTGTTTGATACACAATTTTTTTGTGCTTTTCTTTGTTACGGCAATTTTTTTTTTTTGACATAAATGAACTATCAAAAAAGATAAATTTTGGGATGGCCTGAAGTTACATAATGTAGGGGTGTTACACAGAACAGATATGCATGACAAGTAGAATGATTTATGCCAGTTGACAAATTCAGTAACCGCTGGATACATAGAATAAACAAATTAAAGTAGAGACATCTTAATTGAGCTGTCACTGAATCCTATAGGACCATAATCAAGCTACATAGAGACAAGGTTTGAATAATCCAAGAGGCTTCACCAATTCAAGAAGTCTGCAAATTCTGTTGGACATGCTGGGGCTCTCCTTTGTTGCTCCTCATCATTGATTGGCAAGCCAAAAGTTACCCTTAAATTAAGAAACTTACGGTAACTATCTGGTTGCCTTGGACAAGATTTCAACACAGTAACCTGTTTGCTAGTGCTACATTCAGACTCTAGAGCAGGATCTTCTGTTTTAGGCAATTTAGCATTAGAAAATCCAAATTCAGTTTTTGTTGAATCTTCCTGCGGTTTCTGTTTGATTATTTGTTGAGTTCTCTTGAATTCAGCAATCGCATGAGACCAATACTCTACTTCGGACTGCTTTCTGTGTTTCTTGTCACCCTCTCGTTCCCTACGGGTCGGTTTGTGGCTTTGGTGAGCGTATGTTGTGATTCGTGAAGTTTGTATATGATGATGTTGTTGGTTGACATGATTTTTTGGAGACTGCTTTTGCCGTGAAGATGAAGGTTGACTGCAGTGCCCTTTGGCTTTTAACAGCTTATAGATTTTGTGATTAGGAACAATGAAGAATACTTTACCAGGAACCAAAACTGCCTCAGATTTAACCACAATCCATGGACACTCAAATACATCCGGCCGAGTAACGGAGTGCCTGGGGTTCCTCCTCAACACTTCTGCAGCAGTTATAGGTTCTGTGTGAATCTCCACATATCTACCTGGGTGCACCAATTTCAGCACATCTTTTTCCCTTGTTGTAGCTCCCATTGTTTCTGTTTCCTTAACAGATATGACTAGAAAACTCAAGGAAGATCAGGGACTTCGAGGTAGCCCCTTTTTTTCTTTTTATAGCGTCTCTCCTGAACTCAATGACAAAAGTAGGCGGCAAATCTTATGAAGGGATCTTTGGAAATCATGAAGAGTTCGTTCCAATTGGGCAACTTAGTTCACTTAATAGAGATAAACCTGAACTTATCTTAAAAGATTAAGATCCTTTAGTTTTTCCATTGTTTTATATATCTAACCGATCGAATACCGTAGTTATGTTCATGCAGGTTGGCCGCAGGCTGTTCTTCTTGTCTTTTTAGGATTTTTTGTCTTTTTTCTTTGGATGAAAACAAAAATGATCAGTTAGGTGGCAAAGATGAAATACGCTCATCTTTTTACGCTATTCTATAGCCCATGCTGATTTAGAGATTTTTTTTTTTTTTTTTCCATCTTTTAGCTTTAAAATTATGATACTCTTGGAGCACATCCCAAAGTGTATAAACTATTTACTTATACTCTTTCCTCACCATTAAGGCTTATATCACCAAGAGATAATTCATAGGAAAAAAGTGCCTTGTAACTGTGTTTTGTCCCATCTCAGGTAAAAAAAAAAAATCATAGGGAAAAAAGTTGAGAATAGGGCAGTCACAAGTGTGCTAGGGCTCATCTCTTGAAGTGGACTCAATTGACAAGTGAGTATGCTCCCCATATTGTTGATCTGGATTAGCGTAATATAATTCTGTGATTAGCTGCGCTTAGTTAGCCTAAAAAAGTGTTCTAGGGCTCAATATCTTCAATATGTACTTTGCTTAGATGCTGGTCTTCAACATAACCAATGGTAGGCTTTTTGGTTCTCATGTGCAAAAATGTTAGTGAGGTAATTTGCAAGATTGTTGAAGAGATAAAATATTTGAGGAGTTTTTTAGTAAGGTTTTGATATAACTTATTGGACATCACTTAATCCTCTTGATGATATTACTTAATAGTCATTAGGAACTCCTTTTGCATGGGAGAATTGCTTCAGAAAGTCCGGTTTTCAAACAAAGGGAAAGTTCTTTCAAAAACTTGTTGTTTTGATAGAAGTTTTTGGTTAGAGAGAAGCTATTTACAATAAAAAGAGCATAATGGCATTTTGTTTTGGGAATTGAGAGAGTGACAACACTTTTTTATTTTGTAATTTGAATTCTATTATATTTGCATCCCTCATATTAAGAATTTTCTGATTTGCTATACATAATAACTTATGCAGTAAGAACACTTAATGTACGGTTTGGCATGCGTTTTTAAAATCGTAATTTTTCTACATTTTCAAACCGCACCCTTTTTTTCACGTTTTCACACAGCCATTTTTTTCAAACACTCTCAAACATGACACTTTTCGCAATTTTGTTTAAAAACACATATTTTTCCTACAAAATCGCGGGGCCATACACGCTCTTAAGAAAATAAACATAATGACTAAAATGAAAGGAAAGTCATGACCATTCTAGTTGCATTGCATCACTCATAAATCAAAAGAAAGCAGGTTTAAACAGGAAATTCCTAACTTAAAAAAAAAAAAAATGGAAAAAATGGTCAAGTCAACAGCACTCAAGCGATTGGGTTGCACAGATTTGGCTATGAAAAAAAAAAAAACAATAAAACTAGACTGAACACAATATTATATGAATGACATAGTGGCCTAGTTTACAACGAGTGGCCTTTTCCTTTGCACATTGTGTGACTCATGCATGCTATTGTGTCTTTTATCTTCTATGGATGATGACGAAAAAATATCCTAATTTTTTAAATAAAATATCTCTATCATTCACTAAAGAACCCTTGCATAGTTTTACAAATTCGATTTTTTTTTCTTGATTATGCCTGCAAAAATTATCCCGCGACAAACTTAAAACTTAGATGTGTAATGCAAGAAACTATATTTGTATCCCCAATATTGATATGATAGTTTCAACTAATTATTTGATTAATTTTTATTAAAATTAAAAAAATTAAAAATTCAGTGGTTATTTGGAATTGCCACTTTAGTTTTGTGAGATAATTATAAAATAAAAATATAGTTTCTAGCATTATGAACTTATATTATAACAGTGGAGTCAAGTATATGCAGAGTCAGAGCCGGCTCAATGTAAGGCCAATTGGGCCTCCACTTAAGGCCTCTAATTTATAAAAAGGCCCCAAAAAGACACCTTTTATATTAAATGTCTAAAAAATGTTTTGATTTTTTTTAAACAAAAAAAAGGGAGAAACCTCAAGAAAAATAAAATGAGAAGAGACCATTTGAAATGCTACGAGGATTTAGGGAAAAAAAAAAAAAGTGACGTAACATGTTTAAAATCTTAAAAGGTTCTAAATTGAAGTATTACTCGCTTTCTTTTTGTATTTATTTTTCTTCTTATTTTCTTTCATCCTTCTAATCTTTTGTTTCTTAGTTCTATCATTTTTTTTTTTTTTTTGATATTTTATATTTTATACTTACTATTAGATGCCGTTAATTTTAGTAGGTCATTATTACCAGTTTCGATCGCTTATCATCACGGAGCCATGTCTTCCTCATGTTCCTCACTTGGAAGGTCCTCCTTGACGTGAGCATCATGGTGGAGACCAGGTTCTGTTGGATGATTCTCTATAAGAACCAAACCAGTTGTGTTTATACACACAGATGGGAGATATTCTGTCAGCTTTCACAAGAAAATTTCCCTCTTTGGATGCAAAAACAAAGGTGAGTAATGCAGGAGAATATTGGAGTATCTTGACAGAAAATATCTGAACAAGAATGGAAAGAATTAGTCATAATATATAAATATTATTTTTAGAATAATATCTTTTTCTTTGTCTACAAGTATTTTACTTTATTTCCAAGTTTAGGGTTATTTTTGTATTTTTATTTCTTTCTTTTTCTCCAAGTATTTTACTTGGAAAATACTCAACTTAGCTTATATAAAGGCATGTATGTATTATTTGTAATTCAGTTTTCAAGCATCAATATATTTATAGTATTTTAGAATTATTCTCCGTTAGCTTATTTGGGGCAATTAGAGTATTTCTCTTCCCTATTTGTTATTTTCTCTCTTCCTGAATTTCCTTTTCAATCTTCAATTATTAGTTTTTGCTGCTAGTTCATGCTGTCAGAACAATCTTAGTTCTGCCCGACGTCAGTGAGGCTTTAGCTGCTATGTCTGGTGTGGAATTAGCAATCAAAGAAGGCTGTAATACTCTGTTCTTAGAAGGAGATTCTTTGGTCACCATCTTAGCTATCAACCAAGCTCAAATCTTCACCGACTGATCCTTTGCTCCTATCATCATTGATATTCAACGGAAACTTCAGCATCTTCATTCTTGGAATGCCACAAAAGTTTCTAAAAGTGCCAACTTTCGTGCGTACCATCTTGTCAATTGGGCTGCTTCAAACCTTGTGTTTAAAAGTATTTCCAATACTACTCTCATTTTTAATTCTAGTATGATCAATAGTAGGAAAGATCCCCCTATATAACTCTTTCCCTTTCATGTATTTGCTGAGGAAAAAAAAATAAAAATACACTCATATTATTAATAAAGGTGTCCTCAAACACTCAAACCCTTTTTTCAGCCAAAAGAATACTCTTAAGAGTCTGTTTCAGATTACGTTAAAGAATTAAAAAAGTGCTTTTAGTGCATAAAAGATGTGCCAAACAAAAATGAGTTTGATTGGTAAAAAACACTCTGACTCTTTTGCTCTAAAAAAGCTCAAAACTATATTTAAAAAAAAGCTTAAAAGTGAAGCTTTTTCTAAAAAAACTCTTTATGGCTTTTTTTTATAAACAAAAGTTTTATTTCCCAATACAATTCTAATCAAGCTCAATCACTGTAAAATCTTATGTTTGTTAATATATTTTTTAGGATTTTTTTTTTATGGTTTTGGCTTAAAAAAAAATTCTGATGTGACATAAAAGTTAAAACTATTTTTAAAAATATTTTCTGGTGGGGTCTATATTTTAAAAAATGTTTTTGTTAAAACCCAAGCAGATGTAGAGCCATACTTATAAAAATATTGAGTAAAAAAAAAAAAAAGTCGGCCTATGCAGCTATGCTTGTTGAGGTGGCTGCACAGCCACCCCTCCTCCACTTAGGGTGGCTGTGTGGCCAACCTAATCTTCTTCTTCTTCTTCTTCTTCTTGAAATTTTTTTTTAAAAAAAAAAACTTGGCTCTTACTTTAGGTACTTTTACCAATGGCATATCCAGGACAGAAGAGCACGTCAGACTTCAGAGGAAAATTACACTGGCAAGGAGGAAAACTAGAAAACAAGCACATACTCATTCCCAGAAAGCAGTAAAATATCATCCCATCCCTTGATTTCAACAGTTCGAGACACAAAAACAAACCAATACCAAGGCGTCATCCACCACAGACATGAACTTATTGTAAAAGGTCTTTCTAATTTCCTCTTGTGGTTTCAACAATTATGCAGATTTGGTATAGAAGCGAATGCCAACAGCCAAACCTAAGATTACAAGGGGAACTAGAAACTGGAGGAGCTTGATAATAAACTGCGGTGTCTTATCCTGATTGTAGTGAGGCTGTTTGGGAGGAGTGTACTTGACCTTGGAGGGGATGGTTGATGAATCAATATTTCCTACGTAGAATTCGTCCATCATGGCTCTTGCACTGCTGCTGTGGCCAACATCCTCAAAATCATTAGTTGCATCCTTTCCTGCAAACCATAAATCATATTGGCAGCATTAGCAGATGTTTGCAAATGCATAATTAAATGTATGCCAAAAATACTGCAACTTTTATAACACCTGTTGCAGACAACAAGACGTCATCACCACCAGGATGGTCCTCCAAGAACTTTGTCACATTATATACCTGTTCCAGGCTTCCAGCACATTAGGATACAGTATTCAAGGATATTGCAATTGGAAGACCACAATGCAGCACGCCAAATCAAAAGAAAGCCAAGCACAATGAAGACCACCAATATTAAAGTTCATCAACCGCCACAAAATTGTTGATTAATCCTAAAAGCTCAAGTTTAGTGAAGGGCTCCCACATAGCTCAAAGGCATTTTTCTTAGACACTAGGCATATGGGCTTTCTAGCATAGACCGATAAATTGGTACCAAAATGAGGGAAAGTAAAGGAGGTGGATGCCCCAACTAGAGGTTTTACATGTCCCAATGGAGAATGAACACTACATAGACTAATTTATTTGAATTTCATTTTCCTATTAAGAGAACAACATTTTTGAGTCTTGCAAATTCCATCTAATTGTCACAACTATACCACCTTTTTATTAAATTATTTTCCCCAGTTGTAGAGGGGATTTCTACACTGCTTTCTTAAATTAACAGTACAACCCTACTTGATAACATACTCCCCCCCCCCAATTACTCCTAGCTAAAGTTAGTCACTTGTGACTTCAAGAAATACCAAATAACTGAACTGTCCCGTCCACGAACCTTGATTACACTAAAATGAAAGGACAGGGGAGTCAATGATAGCTTTTACTTTGTTCCTCAATTAAGAATAAAGAATAGTCAGCAAGCTAAGAAAAGCAATGTGATTTATAGTTACTAGGGTTTTAGGGTTCAATCCTCTTATAAAGAGAGGTTATGATATCATTGTAAGGTGGCTATTCTTTATTATCAGCAAAATTGCTTTTGGCTTGTACTTATTAAAAAATAAAAAATAAAATCACCTTTGGCTTGTTAGTTCTTTCACAATCATTAGAGTTTTGCTTATAGCCTTAAAAGGCATTTCCTTTGTTTCCCTTAAGAAACTTAGGTTTTGATGGACAATTGAAGGAAATCTCATTTCATGGCGCTCCTGACTAGGTCATAAAGGTAAATTAGTTGAGAAATGATACAAACAAATACTTGGTGACCAAGAGGGACCAGGAGAGAAGACCATGTCCTTAAGAATATGTGGTAACACCAAAAATAACATACTAAAATTTCCTTCACATCAAAAGGCATTATAAAATTCAACAGAATAACAGATCAATGGCCTAAATGAGAAAATGAGCAAGCCTCTATATGTGATGAAGATTTGCTACACGAAAGGTATTATAAAAAGATTACAAAGAAACAGATCTGAATCCTCTAGATTTCCTATGATATAACCCCATGCTAACCATTATTTTGAATTAAATGGTTAAGATTTTGCCACCTCAACATACAATTTAATGAGATGCCATGAATTAAGAAAACAATTACGGATTCTCTAAAGGTAATAATTTTTGAAATGACAAAATCTGCATCATTTAACTTAAAATAATAATTAAGATTTAAGAACTCTACCGTGGAGTTGCTCTAGGAAACTTAGAAGATCCTATTCCGAGAGACACATTGCCTCCATAGCTAATGATGGCTAAATTAATTCATTCAAAGATCAACAAATATGGGAGAAAAGAAGAAAAGATTGTAAAAAGGCAATTACTTCAGATTCAGTACATGAGCAATCAAAGAAGAAGCACCAATCAATCCATCTAGCGATTAAATAAGTGACACATGCAGAAGAGACAGGAACATTTTGATTCAAGTAATAAGTCAAAGAGTTTCATAAATTTACACAGTTCTAATTTTTCTACCATCGGATTATAAAAAGCATGGCATATGAAACCTTAGGCTCCGAACATGTCCAATCAAGAACTGAGCCTTCCTTTCATAAGTGGAACACTGGATATACTCTTGATTGAAAAATATGTTGATTGATATAGTTTAAACCCATCTGTGGTGAAAAAATATGGTTGACAATTATCTTCACCATCCTCTTTCCTTAAGATTTCCAACTAACTCTCAATATTCAAATTGAGGACCACTCATATCACACATCAACCAATCAATTAAAAACCAATCCCCACTACAACGAAATAAAAATAATACGGTAAACTATCTCACTTTTCTATCTTTTCATCTTGCATGTCGGTGACCAGTCAATTTCAGGCCCCAACCTTTGCAAGCAAGTGACTTGTACAAGAAACAATATTTTCTTATAAAGATCTAAGCGTTCAGATTCTTGTCTTTCCACTGTTACATAGTCAGATCCCACACGCACAAAGAGGCCAAGATTTATTAAAAAACCAACAATACCAAGCAGAATTGCGAATCAAACATACAAAATCCGAAAAAAAAAAAAAAAAAAAAAATAGCTTCCAAACCCCAGAAAACAAAAACATTATATTCTCAATTCTCGAAAAGATCAGTGAAAATATACAAGATCCAAAATCGGTCACAGGGAGAAATATGACATACCTTGCCGTCAATGACAAGCCAACAGTCCTTAGGGCTGTTGTGCTCAGAAACCTCTGGTAGAGTGAAGACCTTGCTCTCTCCGCCCATTGTTCCCACGACTAGAGCAAGATTACCCAACTTCCCTCCTCTCTTCAAAGACTTGGAAACTGATCAGATTCAGAGCTTGTGCAATGCGCAAAGGCTTTGCGTGGATTTGAAAGAAAAACAGAGAGGGGGGTGGGTTGGTGAAGTTAAAAAGCAGATTTGAAGGAGCTAGTGGGTTGGTAACGGGTTTGGGTCAGATAGCTTGTCACCAACCACCTCGTTTAGCTTATGGAATTTCTTCTGCCCACTGTCTTTCAATTTTATTGCTGGCCTAATATTAACATGGTTTTCCTACAAATCGGATGGAAGGGAGAAATTTTCTCTTACCCCAATTTGACTCTCTTTTTTTAGTCGGAAAATATAACAAAAATTGCTCAAATAGAATGAAGGGATAAAGATTGAAACTTTCTGTCTAAAGTCGATAATCATCATGGTAGCATTTTAGGCAGAGACATGCTCTCTCTATGTCTATTATCCATCTCTTATCTTCTTCTTTTTCTTTTTCTTTTTTTTTTAAAAAAATCAAATTCAATAGTAAATGTTTTAAAAAAATAAATAAAGATGAAAAAATAGCATTTTCTCTTTTACGTATTAGGATACCAATCAAATTCGAGAAGGTATATTATATTTATTGATTATGTTAATTAATGTACTATTCAATTTGTTTCCTAAATTGCACACTTTTGTTGAAAATTCAATTGCCTTATAAAGAAAGGTCATATACAAAAATGAGAAAGAGTTGCTTTTTTTGACTTTTGATCTTAAATAATTATGGAGTTTCCAACAAAAAAAAAAAAGGAGGAAAATTAGGTAAGGATTATTGTGTTTTTGATCATTTTGACTTTAACCCAAATGTTCAAGTTGATCAATTTAAAATTTGAGTTTGGGTCATTCTAAATTTGAAGACTCTTTTTTGGTTAAATAGATAATATAAATAATTGTTAAAATATAATTATAACCTTAATATAATTTTTAATTTTGTTTTTTTAAAAAAAACAAAAAAAAAAAAGAATTGATAGCACAATAAGCCATGATGGTAGTTGTGGCTCACCTAGCCACCCTTTGACTGGGGGAGGCTTAGGCAGTGGCTCACGGCCATCCCTTAAGAGTAGAGTGGTTTCAATTAAAGGGAGGTGGTGAGAGCCATCTTTAATAACGGGGTGTCTCATACTTATCTCCTAAGTTGTTGTAGTAAAAGAGTGCCTAAGCCACATACTTATTATTATTATTATTATTATTATTATTATTTTGTCTTTTAGCTCTTTTTATACATGAGGGACATAATTTTAATTTTACTTCCATTTCTATTATTTATTTGTATAATATTATTTTTTACATACATTTATTACATTAATTTTAAAATGGTTGATATAAAGTATTTTAAGTGTTTTTATTTTTTTTGGTTTCTCTCAAAAGAAAGACCGCAAAGTTTTTTAATTTGAGTAGCCCAAACTTAATTTCAAATCTATCGAATTTTGTTTTTTTTTAAAAAATTCTATCGAATTTAAAACTTTGATCTTGAAGTCAAATGACGGGAAAACACGTAAGGGTCTTGACTTGATTTGCCAAAAATAAATTAGTGAGTTGTGGGTCTAAATTAGTAATTAGCAATGAACTAGTCTTTTACGTTACAAACAAAGTTACAAAAAGATATGACATTAGATCATAAAAGGATGAGTACTGCTCTTTTTTTATTATATTGTTATATAATTTGATGACGTGTGGGTGAAATTTAGTTATTAAAAAAAATAATAAATAAATAATTAATTTTTATTGTCATATTATTTTAATTATATAACAGTCGTATGTTAGTAATCTACTAAATAATATTATTCTAAAAAAATACAAACAATACCAAAAGATGAGTAATTTTATTAAGTAGACTCATCTATAACTTTCATACAACTAAATCACAATAAAATAAAAATTAGCATTTAAATCACTAATTAATTAATTAATATTTTTTATAAATATTAATTAAATGACTAATTTTTAGTATCGTATTATCAAATTATATGATAATTGTACACAAATTTATTAAATAACAATACTCGAAAAGATTGTTTGTTAGGGCATCAAATTCAACCACCTTAATTCTTCCGCCTTTATCTTTTATTTTATATTTAATTTAAGTTGTGTTGAATATTGACAAAAAGAAAACTGAGTAGGGTAGGTGAGTCATAAAAAATAGGCTGTGCCATGCTGCCGCATTCAGTTGGGAATTCAACATGGAATAATGGCATAAGGCAATAGCCATCTTTTTCATGTCGTTTTAACTTGCAACTACAAGTCTTCAATTTTCTGTTTTCAAACATATTTTCCGCATTGAATATCTTGAAAGTATTGAACTATGGTCATAATTATTTGTATTTTTTTTTTTTAATTTCGGTCCTTTATTTTCTGTTTTCAAGACAAATATATTAACAAACAAATCAAAACATAAAAATGATTTGTTATACCCTAGTTCTTGATTGATAAATAAGAGGATTTTTTTTTTTTTTTTTAATTGGGGATGAATTATACTTGCTGGAATTTTGTTCAAGTGAGGGGAATATTGATGAATATGGTCATAGAAGTTGCTGAATTATGGTACAAGAGAGTTTTTGGCTGGACCATAAAGTGAAATAGAATTGCCTAAAGGTAGGACGGCTATTAGCTTGATTAGGTAAACATCTCAATTCGTGTTGTGCAGAAAGAAGAAATCTTCTTATTGAAAGTTAGTTGTTTCAATGAAGAAAGAGTATTGTGAAGTCAATAGCTATATGACTTCGGCCAACTAAATGTTAAACCCATCAATGAAGTTAAACCCTATTTTCAAGTTTATATTAGTTGGTTAAGAAATTTATAGACCCATAAAAGTTGGATTTCAGAAGACATTAAAAATAATGCGTTGTTGCTTTTAAAACTCAAGTTCCTCTCGAATGAAAATACGAGGTAAGGTCAACTAGGTAGTTAAGAAGAAAGTTCTAAAAGATACCTTCAATTAGCTTGAGGAGATGGTTGAATCACTCCCATTGCTATGGAGTGGTTCTATCACCTTTATAATTGTTTAGAAAGATGGTTAAACTATTATTAGATTCAATCGTTAGGAGTAACTGGACTACCTCAATGGCTATGGGGGTGGTCAACCACCCCAATGACAACACACTTGTTTCTTTTCTTTTTCTTCTTTTGTTTTTTATTTTTTATAATTTTTAGGATAAAATTTGTGATTTTATAATGATCCTATCGAAAAAAAAAAAAAAAAAGTCGAAATTTATATGGAGAGAGTTATTTGTTATACAAGCTAACCACATAAAATAATATGTTACTTTTGAAACCCCAAAAAATTATTTGTCACAATCTCATACCATAAGAACTAATTTAGCAATTTCCCCTTTTATGAATTTACTCTCACTTACAATTGAGAAAACCATATTCATCTAGAGTGGATTATGGCCGTTCGTCTAGATTAATTCATATTCAAATATTTAAGCCTACTGAATTTACTATTTAGTTAGACTCAAAGCTTCTCTTTGTTTAATTTAATTCATATTCATATTTCAAGCCTATTGAGTTTTTGGCTTAAAAAAGAATTACGGTAAAAGAAAAAGCTTAGAGAAAACTTCACTCAACATTTTTTAACTTTCATCACTTTTGCTTTTTGCAATCACTTTCTTAAAGTTTCAAAACTTTCCATTTAATGTATCAAATTTTAAAAAATTTGCAATGTCACCACTCCGTTAGGATTTTGTGTTAAATCTTAACGGATGCTTTAGAAATTTTTAAAATACTCCTATTTTTTTATTAAAAAGTTATAAGAGTAATTTTGTAATTTATAAATTTTATAGAGGTATAAGGTCATTTCATCTCTTTGTTGTTTGATTTAACCCCAAATCCTAACAATAGGGATGTCATTACAAGTTTTTTAAAGTTGAATATATTAAATTAAATTTTTTTAAATTTTAGAGAGATTGCAAAGCGAAAGTTCAAATGGATTAAGAAAAGTTTCCAAAAGTCTATTATTCGGGGCCCCAATGAAAAAGTACTTGGGCCTAAGGTCATTTTTCGTTTGGGCTAAGCTCAGAATTAGTCCACATAACTCATAAGCATAGAGAAAAACCCGAACCTGGGTCGATTTGTCCGGCCCGTCATCAGCTGAAAAACCCTAGCTCTCAGTCTCTTCTATGGCTATATAGTCAGAACCACCATGAGAGGCCAACAGAGACAGAGAGAGACAAAGCGTGGAAGACAACAATGGTGTCGGGGTCGGGGATCTGCGCGAAGAGGGTGGTGGTGGATGCGCGGCACCACATGCTGGGGCGGCTGGCGTCGATCGTGGCGAAGGAGCTGCTGAACGGGCAGAAGGTGGTGGTGTTGAGGTGCGAGGAGATATGCATCTCCGGAGGCCTTGTTCGCCAGAAGATGAAGTACATGAGATTCCTTCGCAAGCGTATGAACACTAAGCCCTCCCACGGCCCCATCCACTTCCGCGCCCCCGCCAAAATCTTCTGGCGCACCGTCCGCGGGTCAGTCAGTCTCTGGTTCCTGTTTGGTTGCTGGGAAAATGAGAGAGAAGGTGCATTGGATCTTATTTTATTTGGTTTTCTTGTATAGGATGATTCCGCATAAGACGAAGCGTGGGGCAGCGGCGCTTGCCAGGTTGAAGGCGTACGAGGGAATGCCTCCACCGTACGATAAGTTGAAGAGGATGGTTATCCCTGATGCTCTAAAGTGAGTGTTCTTCTTTTTGTCTCCTTAAAATGTTGGAAGTTTTGGTGTTTTTGGTTGGTTTATGGGCTTCTGATTCATGTGGGTACTGATTGGTTTGGGATGGGTGTAGGGTGTTGAGGCTTCAGAAGGGGCACAAGTACTGCTTGTTGGGCCGCCTCTCATCTGAGGTTGGATGGAACCACTACGACACTATCAGGGTACGATGCTTGATGCTTCACATTACTTAGTGTAATTATTAGTTTTAATTTGAGTTTGATTGTTGTTTTGTATCACTTTGTCTCCTACTTTATTTCTACTTGTAGGTTAAAGTTTTCTAGTAATTGCTAGCAATGACCTGAGTAGACAAATTGAAACTACATCTTTGAGCATTGGCTGTCTTTAATTGTTTTAGCGTATTTGACATGCTTCCCATTGTTGCTTTGTGAACTCATGGATTTTCCCAGAAGAATTATATTTGTGATACCGGCCGGTATTTAACATGAAACCAGATTAAAGGTCCTGAGTTTGAATTGACTCTACAGTTCACCCTCCCATTTATTAAATATTCTTTCCTATCAGCTTATCGTTACTTATAAGAAAAGAATTATATTGGTGATGTCTGTTAGGTGTTGGGTCTCACACCATTTCTTATCTAAGATGACAAGTATACACTGTCTTGTAAATATTATCATTTTTTGTTGCCCCATATGTGGACTATTTCTGTATAAAGATCCGAAAGATTTAAAGATTTGCAACTTTTCTATGTTGGTCAGGTGGAGTTGGTGTCTGTATTGGTTATTAAGACCATGGAATTGGGGCCTGTTGCATTTTCATGTTTTTACTCTATCTTGACTTAAGATTATGCACTGGTGTGATGATTGTCTTCTTGCTTCACTTGTCCCAGTGCAAGTTCCGATCACTGATTGGTCTACTTAATGGTCTTGTATAATTTACATGGTTTTACTAACCCAATAGCCCCATTTTTTTTTTCTTTTCATCTGAGGTTGTTAATTTATTACGGCAAATGTCTTAGATGTGATACTGTGCTGTTTTATTTTATTTTCAAATGCTTAAAATTGTTGCTTGGATAAATCTCAAATCCATTCCCTGGTTTCTGAAAAGGTAAAAATTTAGAATAGTGGAAGTAAGGTTAGTAATCCTTTGGTATTCTGTTCCTTTAGTTAATAATTGTTTAGTTGTGGAGGCTTTTTAATTTTCAATTTGATGGATCAAATCTGATAGTAAAAGTCACAATTCATAAGCAAACTTGTGTTCGAAGTTTTTATAACTGTTCTTCTCTCACAGGAGCTGGAGAAGAAGAGAAAAGAGAGGTCTCAGGTTGCATATGAGAGGAAGAAGCAGCTGAACAAACTTAGGGTGACGGCTGAGAAGACTGCAGAGGAAAAGCTTGGCTCCCAACTAGACATCCTTGCTCCGGTTAAATACTGAATTTATAGATTAGGTAGAGTTGCACCAAAGTTTTGCATGAGGGTTACGTTCTAATGAATTGCCTGTCAGTTTTGTTGTTTGTTTGAGCTGGTTCCTATTGATAAATTATGAATTACCATCCAGTTTTCTTGGATTGTTTGTAGAATGTTTCTTTCATCATTTCGATATTTTTTATTGTTTATCAATTTATTGCTCATGTCGATGATGCTGTCTTCCCCGCCCCCCTTGTTACACTATCGGTTTTTTTTTTTTAATTCAAGATGGGGGAAAGGGGATGCTACACTATCGGTTGCTCCATGCATTGTGGGCTACATATTTTCTGATGTGCAGTATTACACAATTGGTATGAATAGTAAATGAGCAATCCTACTTTTTACACTACTCTTGACACTCATGTCACACGGCTCACCTATGTCACATAGCTGACATGATGTTTTAATTGGTTTTTTATGTTAGTTACTTAAAAAATAAAAGAAAAATTAATTAAAATACGTTATACGGGTGTAATATGCGTGTGATAAACGAGTGTGAAAAGTAACATAATAAATACAATTTCTGGTGGATAATATAGCATGCAATAATCTGCAAGATCAAGGCATTACAAATGCAAGTTGCCCTTTTACATTGAGGATTGAGAGAAGAATTGGCACCTCTAAAAGAAAGACAGACAAAAAAAAAAAAAAAAATTAAATTTAAGGGATGTTGAAAAAAAAAAAAATAATAACAATTTTTTTCCACCATCCAAAGAAGGTGGTTGTTTGCCCTAACTAGATCAGGCATTGATTCTCTCGGGGTTGAAAATCTTGCGATGTCAGGCAATGATCCTCTAGTTGGTTTTCACTCAAATCTCAAAATCAGGAACTCATTGAACACCCGAAAGTGATCCAGAACTATCGTTTGTTAACAAAGTGAGGATTTATTAAGTTGCAACTTCTCCAACGATCTTGGTATTCCACCTCCAGTTTCATTGGTTGAGAGCTCATGATGTACAAGAGAACTCGTGTTCTTGAAAAAAGTGAAAGACTGATTTGGAAAAAATTCCTTTAACCTTATTTATAGGAAAACTGTCCATTGAAAAAATTTAGGTAGGAACGAGATGAAGAATGATGAATCTTAGGAAATTCACACCAGAGCAAATACAAGCTCGATTGATAGGCAAGGGAGTGAAAAAAAATAAAAAATAAAATAAATAAAATAAAATAAAATAAAAATTGATTCGAGCCAGTCAACAACATATCAGTGAAATTTGTGTCACTCATTCGAAATTTCTTATAGAACAAAGATGAGAAAGCTAATCATGGTTGTCAACAGTCATACGATAGGTGAACTGATATTATTGTAAAGTTTGGTCATAAAAATGTAGGTTAAACTTCTGATACCAAAAAGAAAAGAAAAAAAAAGTAGTAGTAATGATTTTATTATTTTTGGTTTGAGTTTTGGTTTGCATCATGCGCGAGTAATGATAAAATAATCTAATTTTATCCACATTCATCTAATAATGCTGATATGACACTCTCAACTAACTTCTGAATCAATCATTATTAAATAAAAAAAATCTAATGATTAGTTGAAAATATCATGTCCATTCGATGAATGTTTGATAGAATTATAGTATCTAATATTTCTATATTTAATAACGTGACATTGCATACTATTGAATGTAAACAACTCACTTAATGCTTAGAGTCGGAGATGCCTGACTAGGAGTGTACAAGCGGGGCGGTTATTAACCGCTTATAACCGATAACCGGAAATAACCGGATTACTGGATAACCAGACAAAACGAAAAACCGGAAATAACCGCAACCGGATAACCGGTTTTTATATATATATATATATATATATATATATATATATATTATATATTAGACAAGTTAATATATTTTTTTTTCTTTTTCTCTCATTTTTTTCCTTTTTTTCTCTTCTTTTCTCCCTCTCTCTCTCTCTCAATAAAAGCTCCCTCCTGCAGGGAGCTCAAGCTCCCTACAGCAGGGAGCAGGGAGCTCCCTGCTCCTCCTGCTCCCTGCTCCCAGGGAGCTCTCCCTGGGAGCTCCCTGCTTGCAGGAAGCTTAGGAATGCTCTCCGCTCTCGAGAGGAGAGAAGAAAAGAAAGAAAAAAGAAAAGAAACGAAAAAAAATATATATATGAACTTGTCCAATTGTCCTACATTGAAGATGAACAAATTTTTTTTACTCTCCTATTTTAAAAATAAAATTTTAATGAGAAGTGATTAAAAATAATTTTTTTTGGTATTCCATAACATTAAAATCAGTTATCGGTTAATAACCGGTATTAAAATCGGTTATTAGCAACCGCAACCGGGACGGTTTTTAAAAATGCAATAACCGGGAACCCAGTTGCGGTTGCGGTTATTGCCTAATAATCGCAACCGCAACCGGTTATACACCCCTAGTCCTGACCATCCATGTTTAATAATAGAAAATGTCTTGTTTTTTTTTTTTAAGAAGTGAAATGTCTTGTTATTTAATAAAAGGAAGCAAGTCAGTACTTTTGATTTAGTTAGAAATTTCAGTTCAATTATTTGGATGCCCAATTCTTTTATCTCTCTCTATCTTTTTATCACATTGGAAGGCCCTATATAATATGATAGAATTATTGATTTTTCCATGTTGGAGACATGAAAATTGAAGTGGATATTTTTGAAGTTTTTTGTAGGAACCATATTAACACAAAGTAAAAAAGAAATCGTCGACAGCAGGGTTCGAACCTGCGCGGGCGTAGCCCAACAGATTTCAAGTCTGTCTCCTTAACCACTCGGACATATCGACCACTTTTGAGATGAGGTGCTCTTAAATTTATAAATCGTTATTATACTTTTGTTGTCATCTTTCAACTTCCCATAATATCCCATAAAAAATCTTCTAGAACAATAAAATGAGATTGCAGATTATTAACATTACACATTAAATTCCTTTTACGTGAAAATTTTGATGGAATATTAGTTTCAAGAAATTAAGATAATGACATGTATTAGATAAAATTGATAGAATCATTAGATAAAACCCTAAAGAAAAAGTAATTAAGCACTTTCTCTTAGACTGTATATTAAAATTTATTTCTCTCTACTTTCTAAAAAATCCCGTAAGATTAACTTCTATGGACAATTAAACTGATGTTTCTGTTTATTTTGTTTAATGAAATTAAATCCTAATTATTTTTTTTAGAAGCAAAATTAAATCCTAATTCAAACTTCATATCCATTCCTTTTTAGAGTCATGTAGAAAGAACTTTGAATTTGCTTCAAGCCTAATTAACCTTCTCTTAGGTTGAGAATGGACTTCTTTGTAATATTTTACTTCATGGTGATCCTTTCATCATAATTCTATTTTTAAATTTTAATTATCAAGTTAATCATGGCATGAGTGAAATATAACCTTATTCATAAAGCAAAATCATATGCTCCACCATTCTTTCCCTCCCTCCACTCTCTTCCCTTTCAAGGAAAAAGAGAATTCTTACACTAGGTACACTAATGTTTGTTGTTATTGCATTCTCACGTGTGGGTGTGTCATGTAAACTAGACAAATCTTACAATCACTAAGACAAGAGTTTAACTTCAATAATAATTAAGGATGTGATGTAAAATCTTCGTTGTGTCAACACTTGATTGGAGGGTATAAAACAAGATTTTTACACCTCATCCTAATTGAACTTAAACTTCAAAGATAACTCCGTTTGTTAAAGCTTTTTAAAGAGTGCCTTTTTTTTTTTTATTGAAAAAGTGATATGATGTGATATAAAAATAAAAATAGTTTTAAGTATTTTGTGAATGTTTTTGTTTTGAAAAAAAAAAAAGAAGAGGAGAAAATGAAAAAGTTTTACCAAACAAAGCTAGGTACCATTGTACCATGGTGCTAGAGTTTTGTCTCTTTTACAAATTACAAAAAGGAAAAAAGAAAAAAGAAAAAAGGAAAAAAAAACTGAATTAATTAATTAATTCTTTCTTTAGTTAGATGAAGATCCATTATTAATGCATGAGGAAGTACAATTGGTTAATCTTTGTGCGGATATGGGTTGTGAAAATTATGATTTTGAGAATGAAATTTGAAGCAAAGCTAAAAAGAGCACTAAAAAATATCATTGATTTGAGGCGGGTCAATGAAGCATCATCCAATGCATGTTCCACCAATTCAAACCAAGAGCGGGCCATTCTATATGCCTGGCACTGCCATACCAGGTCCACACACGCTATTCGATTCTTGAGAAAAAGAAAAGTCTCAAAGGGTTTCCTCAAACTTGCATTCTAAGCATCCACAAACATAACCAGTTTTTCTCTAAACTCGATGGGTTTAAATTCATGCTATTAAATTAATATTTATTTTTAAAATATGTGATTCTAATACGTATTTTTAATATGATTAACAAAGCATGTAAATCGTGTATTTTAAAAATAAATGTTAATTCAATAGATTTGGTTGAAGGTAAACTTCGTCTTCTTTTTTTTTTTTTTGGATAAAAAAAAATTCTTTTTTCTTTTCAGTTTAACAAAAGTGCAACATTCTTTAATTTATAAATTTTTTGGGGTTCTTGCATAAATTAAGAAGAGAAATGATAAAAATTATTCTTTATTCAATTTTTTACCTGTCTCTGTACAGTGAATGAGTGAAATTTACTATTAAATTTGTGAGTCTTATCAATTCAATGATAAATTTACAAAATAAATAATTGATAGACGATTTAGAAAATGAAGTATAACACTCCTCGAGCCAGAACCATTTTGGAAATTCAAAGAATGAAGAAGAGCAATTTCAATGAATGAGGAAATGATCTCTGCATAGCTTTTAGTCATAAAAGTCCTATATTTATGAGAGGAGACTTAAGAAGAAATAATATCCAATTAATGGTAATAAGCGATAAATTAGAAAGGAAAAAAAAAAAAAAAGGCTAAGGGATAAGGTGCAAGTGGTAAAGCTTGCAGGTCTATATTGCTCGCCAAGATCAACCCAATAAGTTTCCTTTGAAAGATCCTAATAAAATTTTTCAACGATTTTGATCATATTCTAGATGATAGATTTTGTCAGCAAAATTTCATGAGAATTATTAAAACCCAAAATAAGTGCTAGTAGAACAAGCCGATGAGAGTATCAATATCAATAATAAATAAAATTTAAAAAAAAAAAACAAAAAATAAAAGACTCAAAAGTTGTAGAGAAAGTGTTTAATTTGTTTTTGTTGACGGAAAATTATGACATGTAATTATTTAATATTTTTTTCAAAGGTTGGATCAAATAATATGTAGAATATTTTAATTGAAAATAAAGAGAAAATAAATAAAACTTCTATTCTGATACGATATTAATTCCAAAAATTAAATTAATTTATACTGTAATAACCATAAATTATATTACCTATAAGAAATTCAAAACAGGGGCTTCTTAACAATAATGTATGGCAGATTTTTTTAGTATTATTTTTCATACCTACGTTGCGTGTTTTACTTGGCTAAATCAACTAGTATAAAATTAATGTAATAAATTAAGTAAAAAATAGCATTAATCTTTTCTGAAATATAATAAGAACTCAATATAAGCTCTACAGTACTATATACCTACCAAGGCTACCAGAACCAAAACATTCTATAGTTCCTTTCCGTACAGGTACGGATACAACTTTGAGCAGCATTCTCATCCTGTTTTTTACATTAAGAGTTTTTCTACTTTAAAGAATTAAAATAAATTTTGAACCATTTTATTGCTCCTATTCGGCTTTCTATTTTGAGGAGCTATATAGAAAGGAATAAAAATTTATAATGATCGTTTCAGGGCAATTTTGAGTCGGATGTAGGTTCTTTTAAATAATTATTAGCTAAAATAAAAAAAGTGATGTTTTAATTAAAATTTAGCTAAATATTTATTGAGCCCAATATAAATGCTCTTACTGGCTTCAAGGATAGTGTACCCTTCACGCCAACGTTTATTTTTTAAAAGATTTTGTCAACTTTCAGGACCAAGTCCACTAGAGAGAGAGAGAAAGTGTGTCTCTGTCTGTATTCTTGTTCATTACAACTTCACCATTTTTTTTTCCTTTCTTCAACGGCTTTTTCAACTGCTACGACAGCAACGGCAGCTGCAGCCACAACAGTAGTTTTTTTTTTTTTTTGGGTATTTTGGTTCCTCCTTTTGTTGCAGTATATATTTTCATTACATTTGGTTGAAGGTAAACTGTCTTTTTAATTTTTTTTTTTTTTTTTGTAAAAAAAAAATCTTTTTTCTTTTCAGTTTAACAAAAGTGCAACATTCTTTAATTTATAAATTTTTTGGTATTCTTGCATAAATCAAGAAGAGAAATGATAAAAATCATTCTTTATCCAATTTTTTACCCATCTCCATATAGTGAATAAGTGAAATTCACCATTTAATTTGTGAGTCTTATTAATTTAATGGTAAATTTACAAAAAAAATAATTTAAAAATAATTTAAAAAATAAAGTGTAACACCCCTCAAGCCAGAATCATTTCGGAAATTCAAAGAATGAAGAAGAGCAATTTCAATGAATGAGGAAATGACCTCTGCATAGCTTTTAGTCATTAAAGTCCTATATTTATGAGAGGAGACTTAAGAACAAATAATATCCAATTAATGGTAATAAGGGATAAATTAGAAAGAAAGAAAAAAATGGCCAAGGGATAAGGTGCAAGTGGTAAAGCTTGCGGGTCTATATTTCTCGCCAAGATCAACCTAATAAGTTTCCTTTGAAAGATTCTAATAAATATCGAAACTCTTGCTAAACATTTTTTTTTCAACGATTTTGATCATATTCTAGATGATAGATTTTGTCAGCAAAAAAATTCATGAGAAAATTAAGTGCTAGGAAAACAAGCCGATGACTGTATCAATATCAATAAAAATAAAAAATTGTAGAGAAAGTGTCTAATTTGTTTTTTTAAACGAAAGGAAAGAAAATGATAAATTTAATTATTTAATATTTTTTTTTCACGTGTAGGATCAAATAACATGCAGAATATTTTAATTAAAAATAAAGAGAAATTGAAGAGTTAAGATTAAACTTAAAATTTCTATTCTAATACCATATTAAACCATTAATTATCTCAAAAATTTAATTTAGTAATACTAAATTATATTATCTATAAGCAATTCAAAACATGAGCTTTTGATAAACTCTTCAATAATAATAATGTATGGCAGATTTCTTTAATACTATTTTTCAAACCAATTTTATATAGGTTGACGTTGCGTGTTTTAAGTGACTACGTCTACCGTATAAAATTAGTATAACAAATAAGTATGAAAATAACATTACTTTCTAAAAATACGGTAAGAATTAAAATATAAGCTCTACAGTACTATATACCTAGCTACCAGGAACAAAACATTCTATTTGTTCCTTTCCGTACAGGTAGAGGTACAACTTATCATTGCATATTCGAAAATCTTACTGTGAGGTGCCCATAGAAAGGAATATACTATAGTGTCCTTCACGCCAACGTTTATTTTTTCGTTGATTTTGTAAACTTTCAAGACCAAGTCCACGAGAGAGAAAGAGAGAGAGAGAGTGTGTGTCTCTGTCAGTATTCTTTTTCTGTCAGTATTCTTGTTCATTACAACTTCACCATTTTTTTCCTTCTTCAACTGCTACGACAGCAACGGCAGCAGACACAACAGGAGTTTTTGTGTTTCTTTTTTTTTCTTTGGGTATTTTGGTTCCTCCTTTTGTTGCAATATATATTTTCAATACTAAAATTAACCGAAAACCATAATGATCATTACCAACCCTCGGCACGCTTAATCATCACCTCCCTCCCCTGTTAGCCTCTGTTTTCTTTATACAGCTTCAAAAACAAGAAAGAAGAACCCACTTTTACTCATTACCTGTCCTTTCATCAAATCATCACCACCCCACCAAAGAAACAATCATTTTACTGCCACCCCAATATCCCTTTTAATTTTCTTTTCTTCAATACATGCACTCTCCATCTTCTTGAGTTGCTCGCGGCGTTGTGGCATGTGTCTCTTTGGTTTCTCTTGGTTCTGAGAGATATCAGAAGTACTTGGAAATTCGTGGAGGAGTCTGAGTTCATGGACGTGCGCGTTTTGTGGGTCGGCTTCTTTCTGCTCTGTGGCTTTTTGAATGGTGGTTTCTGTGACCAAGAGGGTACGTTTTGTTCCTTCTATGTAATGTTTGCGACTGAAAATTTTGCTCTTAACCCCAAAGGAATTAGCTCGAGTGGTGTAAGGTTTGAACCCCTTGAATACAAATAATTCATTGGGATGTGAGCAAAAGCTCAAACTTTATCTGATCCGTGTGAAAGAAGTGCTTTGCACGGTTGGAGGGCATCTAGTCGGGCGAAGCAGAATACCCTAGTTATCAAAAAAAAAAAAAAAAATTGCTCTTGTGATTTGTGAAGCTTGTTTCCTGTTGGAGTTATGAAATTATACATAAGGGTAATTAGAAGTATTCCATGTCTAGCTAATATCCCATTATTAATAGAGATAAAAGATGTTTTTTTTTCTTTCAAAGTTTTGGCTTTACATAGTTGTGGTTTGACTTGAATTTAATATTACATTGTCATGCATACCTTGCTCTCATTTGGTTACTCTGGAAATTGACAGTAACTCATTTATGCCTTGTGTTACCCTTAGACTTAAGGACAGTAGAGCATTTTGTTCGATAGATGTTTTGAGATTTAAAATTTTGGTTCATTCCTTTTCCTCAAAAAATTTCAGCAACCAACTGAAATTATCTTTGGACAACATTAATTGTATAAAATGCCAAAACACGTACAACTGCTAAGTTTTAAATCTCGCTCGTCCAAAAAACTTAAGAAGATAGAAAATTGTGAATTTAATAATTTAGAGTGACATTAATGATGATTATTGCTTCTGTTGACGTAAATGTCAAAAAAATATGGCTGTCTTGAGCTCAAAAGTTGCTGATTATTATGCATGGAACAGGTTTCCTGAGTATAACTTGCGGTGGAACTACCAGTTATACTGATTCATTGAACATATCATGGGTCCCGGATGCTGAATATGTAAGCACAGGCAACATCAGCTCGTCATCTAATGTCCCAATCCGGGTTTTCCCAGATTCCCAAGGTCGCAAGTGTTATAGACTACCTGTAAAAAATGCTTCGTCTTTGGTGCTTGTAAGAGCCCAATTTCTGTACAAAAACTATGATGGACTCGGGAAACCCCCTGCATTCTCTGTTTCTCTTGGGACAGCTGCCATTACAAGCAAAATAAACCTCAGTACTAATGATCCATGGACAGAAGAATTTGTATGGCCAGTTAATAAGGACACCCTCTCCTTCTGTTTGCTTCCTGTTCCAGATGGTGGATCTCCTGTCATTTCTTCACTTGAAGTACGGCCACTTCCTCAAGGAGCTTATGCAAGTGGCATGGGAGATTTCCCCAATAAGTCACTTAGAAAGAGTTATCGAATCAATTGCGGTTATCCCAATGGCTCATTGCGGTAGATATAAACTTCAAACCTCCTTATGAATTCTAATTGTTATTTTCTCTCTTTCTAAGTTCTTTTTATAGTCTTCAATTTTTAATTTCTGCTCACTGTCGTATGCTGTAGAACAATTTTAATTCTGATTGGTTTGTAACTTTGTGTCAACCGTAGGTATCCTTTGGATAAATATGATCGCATATGGGGTGCTGATCAAAACTTTACGCCCTTTCACGTTTCTGCTGGGTTTAAGATTCAACGAAGCTTCGATCTGTCTAGTATTAGAGAGGATCCGCCTGCTCCTGTTCTTCACACTGCACGAGTTTTGGCACGAAGGAAAGTGTTGACATATAACCTTCCTCTTGACACCCTTGGGGACTACTACATTGTCCTCTATTTTGCTGGGATTGTTCCTGTGTCCCCGTCATTTGATGTAATAATTAACGGGGCTGTTGTACAATCAAACTACACTATAAAACTGTCAGAGGTCAGTGCTCTGTACTTCACTCGGAAGGAAATTAAGAGCTTGAACATCACACTAAAGAGTATCAGTTACTATCCTCAAGTCAATGCTATTGAGGTGTATGAGATAGTTGATATTCCACCGGAAGCTTCCTCAACCACAGGTGATATTGACCTTTTGGTTCTATTGTCTGCATCTTAGGCTTTGGTTGTTTGGACGGAAAATATTTTTCGACATTTAGTTTGTACGGAAAATCAATGATGGCAATGATGTTGACGGAGAATGAACTGTGAGAGAGAGTCCGTGCGGAAGGAGAATTTCAAACTCTGAAAAATGGTTTAAACAAAAAAAGAAAAAGAAAAAAAGGAAAACCATTTTATGCAGCTTAAAGAAGGTTTTCCTGGTCAACCGAAACTAAGATTTTTAGTCGTACCAAACACTGAAAAATAGAAAAAACATTTTCTTGTCGAAACAAACGGAACCTTAATGTCGTTTCACTTGCTAGGATTGTCAGCATCTTTCTTACTCGTGGCCTTTTAAACTTTCTTGTAGTTTCGGCACTCCAGGTTATTCAACAGTCAACTGGTTTAGATCTGGGATGGCAGGATGATCCATGCTCTCCTTCATCATGGGATCATATTGGCTGTGAAGGAAGCATTGTTACATCACTGTATGCACATATTTAACATAACTGTTTCAAATCTTGGGTTTAGTTCTCTTCAAGAGATCTCATGTTATGAGCTTTTTTTTAGGGAGCTTTCAGACATCAATCTGAGGTCAATGAGTCCAACATTTGGTGACTTGTTGGATCTTAAAACACTGTAAACTCTTTCAAACTCAGAGAACTGCCTTAATATTTAACTTTTACATTCGCTCATATTCAGTTTCTTATGATATATTTGTTGTTATGCCCCAGGGACTTGCATAACACATCGCTTACTGGTGAGATACAAAATTTGGCCAGCTTACAACAACTTGAGAAATTGTAATACCTCTTTTGAATATTCATTAGCCTTTTGTTTTCATTTTTTTTTTTTTCTAATTTGAGCAAAATGACAATTGGCACTTAATTGGAACTTTCAGGAACCTGAGTTTCAATCAGCTAACATCCTTTGGTTCGGAGTTGGAGAACTTGGTTAGCCTTCAAATTCTGTAAGTTGCATTCTGTTCCACAACCAATATATGGACCGAAAAGGTGATACTGATATGGCACTCTCTCTCTTGCCTCTATTTTTGTTTTTCTTCTTTTTCTACAGGGACTTGCAAAATAATAGTTTACAGGATGTAGTTCCTGACAGCTTGGGAGAGTTAGTGGACCTTCACTTCTTGTAAGTGAGCATTAAAATTAATTAGATTCAATTTAGTGATTTTTAATTCACTACTTATTTCAAAAGCTTATGTTAATAGAAATTTGTAAATTTAATCATTTAATTAATGCTTTAACAACTCTTCCTCACGTGGACTCAAACTCTCCCTTCAATAAGTGAAGCCCAACACGTAGTGGTGGAGTGTAATTGTATTTGTGGAGTTAAGTTCGAACTCAAAATCCCTGTTCTAATAACATGTAATTAATGCTTTGTTAAAATATTAAGTAAATGATTAAATTTACATTTTTTTATCAGTTTAAACTTTTGGGGTAAGTTGGTATTAGAACAAAGGTCCTGAGTTTGAACACTGTCTTCGTCATTCACTTCTTATTTCAATTAAATATTTTATGTGTTGAGTTCACTTATTGAGGAAAAGTTTGAGCCTACACGTAAAGGAGAATATGAAAGTATTGATTAAATTCACAATTTCTATCAACTTAATTGTTTGTGATTTAACATGCTTTAACAGTGATTTACAAAATATTGTGTTTCAAATTTAGATAAAATCATGTTCTTCACCTGATGAGATATCCTATCCATCATTCTTCAGGAATCTGGAAAACAACAAACTACAAGGTACCCTCCCCCAGTCTTTGAACAGAGAAACTTTGGAACTTAGGTACGAAATTAGTATTTGTCTTTTATGCTCATATTTCAGCATTCTGATGCATCAATTTTGTGCAGAACGTCAGGAAATTTGTGCCTTTCCTTCTCCACAATGTCATGCAATGACTTTTCATCCAACCCTTCAATTGAGACACCCCAAGTTACTATATTCCCCAAAAAGAAGCGCACTGGACCTGATCATGTAGCAATTATAGCCGGTGCAGCTGGTGGATCCATACTTGCTCTTCTCTTCATTTCTCTTACAGCATTCTTGTTAATAAAGAAAAAGAGAACTGAAGTCACATATGTATCAAGTATGTAAAAGTTTACATTATTTTTGCAAATTGATTTCTTTTTTTTTTTACTTGATTCTTATACCAGCATTATTATATTATTAGGGGCAGCAACAGAGATGCGAAACTGGAATGCAGCTAAAGTATTTTCCTACAAAGAAATCAAAGCAGCTACAAACAACTTTAAGGAGGTTATAGGCCGTGGAAGTTTCGGATCTGTTTACCTTGGAAAGCTTCCAGATGGCAAATTAGTAGCTCTGAAAGTCCGGTTTGATAAAAGCCAACTTGGGGCTGATTCTTTTATCAATGAGGTTCACTATCTGACCTTTATTTTTCCATATATAGGATTCATGAAAAAAATAGATTCATGCTTCTTGTGTATCCATCTTGGGTATTATCATTTTCTTGTAATGTTGCCTTTTTTTTTTTTTTCCCATATTGCGGATTGCTTTTAGGTCTATCTATTGTCACGCATTCGCCATCAAAATCTTGTATGTTTGGAAGGATTCTGTCAGGAATCAAAGCAGCAAATTCTAGTGTATGAGTATCTACCTGGAGGATCATTGGCTGATCACCTTTATGGTATGTTCTGCATGATACATATTTGGGAGCAGCTCTTGCTTTCATGAGAATTTCCTGTTTTCATTATTGGTATTACTTCCAGGTGCAAACAGCCAAAAAACTTCATTAAGCTGGATTCGGAGACTGAAAATTGCTGTCGATGCTGCAAAAGGTATGTCTTTTTTCTATTAGCTACCATCAAGACTACATAGGAAAACAATCATAATTGCATCTGAAAGGAACATAAAAGTTTTTGAGTTTAGTTATACTGGATTAGCATTAGCGCCAACATGGAGATTCTTGAATGTAATGATAGACAAATCGGCAAATATTCATCAAAACAATCTAAGACTTAGCGCCCATGAGCACATTTATAATTCACCCACTATGTTAGAATATTTTCAATATTATGATTTCTTTTTACTTCCCTTGTAGGTTTATTCCCTTCCTTATTTAGTCTAGGGTTTCTTGTTCACCACTTCTAGCCTCTCTTTAAATACAGACCATTGTAATTCAGTATCTCATACTTAATTCATAATATTCAAGATGTAACCATAACGGTTTCATTAGTTTTTCTCTCCGCTTCCGTTCTCTTCTTTCTTTCATATTATATCACATTATATATTTCTACACACTCAATGTGAGTAATTCATCTTTCCAATGTGAGACGAACTTTCTGTTGGTTACATCCGTGCTTCTTTGGATCACTTAATGCTATATCCTTCATCATCTATGAAGTAGTCAACTTCTCAGTGATAAAGATATAAGTTCACCGTAAGCATCACCATGGGTAGCTGCTAGACGACTTCATTCTTGTTAGTAGAAACCAGAAGATTTATCTCTTTTTTCCATAATATGCCATCGTTTTCTTTAAAGAGATGAATGATTCTATTTCTGAGCCTGGTTTCTTTTAAAGGATTGGACTATTTACACAATGGAAATGAACCACGAATCATACACCGTGATGTGAAGTGCAGTAATATCCTTTTGGACAAGGAAATGAATGCTAAGGTCTGTGACTTTGGCCTCTCTAAACAAATAACTCAGGCAGATGCAACTCATGTGACGACCGTTGTCAAGGGCACCGCTGGGTATCTAGATCCTGAGTAAGTATTACAAAAGAAAGAGAGAAAAAAAAAATGATATTTATTGATTCTTGATGATTATGATACTCAAAGTCGATGTTATGTGCAGATATTATACCACCCAACAGCTGACCGAGAAAAGTGACGTTTATAGCTTTGGAGTTGTTCTTTTGGAGCTCATTTGTGGGAGAGAACCATTAAGTCACTCAGGAACTCCAGACTCATTCAATTTGGTATTATGGGTAAGCCGATATTTATTTTATTGTTTATGTCGGGTGATAGTTAGGATTGACAATTTTTAACACGACTCGCGAACTTGATGCGAACCTAATATGAAATTAGGAGGTTAAGATTAAGGGGTTCGACCCGTTTAATTAAATGGGTCGGACTAAAGTTAATCTATATAGTTTTATATTCATATCTCGATATAAGTTGAACGCGGGAACACAAATTTACACCCGTAGTGATAGTTATGTCAATATTCTTCCTTACAAGTTAACAAAAAAATCAAGATGTACCTTGTTATTCAAATAGACGGTGAAGATTGCAAGATTGGTAAAGTACTTACCAACAATGATAAAAGCTAAGATTCGTCTTGCAATCTTCACTGTCTATTTGAACCACACGAAATCTCCAGTTATTTAAATACCGGAGGCAAGCCAAATCCGTGAACAACAATTTGCAGCTAAAATTCTACCATTACCCTTGTAAGGACGTCAAACTCATGGTTGGTATCTAAGTATTTGATTAAAGAATGTTTGTTTCAACTATAACAAATCAATAATATTGTGCAGGCCAAGCCCTACTTTCAGGCAGGCGCATTTGAGATTGTTGATGAGAGCATAATGGGAACTTTTGACGTAGAGAGCATGAGAAAGGCAGCCTTAATTGCTGTGAGGTCAGTAGAGAGGGATGCATCACAAAGACCAACAATTGCTGAGGTATTGGCAGAGCTGAAAGAAGCCTACAGCATTCAGCTGTCTTATCTTGCATCTTGTGAACATGTCAACTGATTTGTATTCAAGACAAGTATAAAGTATTTATCCTAGAACTCTTTTTCTTTCCTTTTTCATTTTTGGTGGAATTTGTAAAAATAGAGTGGGGTCCTCTCAGAGTTGAAGTGCTAGGATTATCACTTTTTGAGGGAATATTTATAAGGAAATGTTTATCTATTCTGATAATAGTCCCATTGAAGACTTTTTTTTTTTTTTCTTCCTGCAACTTATGGTAAGTTATTGTTATGATTGTCGAGACAATGCGATTTAGTGAAGAGTAAAGAGAGAAGTGAGAGAAATCAAACACAAAGAATTGACATGGTTAAGCAATGTGCCTACATCTATAAGAGCAAGCGGCTAATTTCACTATGTCAAAAAAGAATAGGGTTACAACTTATATATTTACTGTCTTGATACATGTAAATATCCTAAGCTTCTATCTTCTATTTCTGGGAGCTAATTAATTAAGCAATGATTCTGAGGACTAAGAGGAGTACCGGTGTCACAGGAAAAGGAACAATGCTGTTAAAGCAGCCACAGCATATGGGAAAACAGTCCAAATTCCCTGTATGATATAAGGTTAGATCTACATATTTGTATCATAAGAACATGATGCAAACAGATATCTGTTTACCACCACAGTTGCAACGGTAGCAAGGGCAAATAGAGGGCGCTCTCTCAACAGGAATCCTATCCCTAACTGAGCTCATAAAGCAAAGACAGAAAGCTGCATTAGTTAAGGAAATACATGTTTGTTATTGAGTTTCTTCCATATTTATTTTAGTTGTTGTTGGACATTAGAAAAAGGAAGATCCTATCCTGAAAAATAGCACAAAGTAAGCATATGTATCTGCTTTAACAGTCACCCAGAGTTACCATGTCCTTAAGTTAACATAAGCGTGCATCCAGTAGGAAAACCTTCACACACAATGGTAGACAAACCTACACGACTTGAAACTTTTTTAGTCATTTCAGCAAGAGTTAGAAGATGAGGGAATCATGGAAACTGGCAGCATATGAGATGTCTTCTCCCTTACTAAAAATACAGGAAACTTGAATATGTACCAAAAAAAAAATGTTCATGTAGTAATACAAGTAGATGCGCACGCACACACACATATACATGCAAATATGAAGTTCCGCAACAGAACTGAATTGACCTGAATTGGAAGAGTGATCAAGCCACCACAACAAACTCCAGCAAAGAAGCACTCTGGAGATATGCCCTGCACTCAGATAAAAAGCATGTCATTCCCAAGACGATAATAGAAGTTATCAGTCACATACTGGCTGTATTCAAATAATACAAGGATTTATTGCATTGAAAACAACAAAATTGTCACATATATTTTCCATATATAATCATGTTGGAAGTACATTTTCAGCTTTTTCCACAAGTAAAATTTAATTCTTCCAAATTTGCTCTGAAGCTTCTAGATTCCGGGTTATAATTAATTATTTATTATAATTAAATATATGTTGGCCTGACTCTGAAAGATAATGAAATTGAAATATTTCATCAAACAATTCACTTCTTGTGGGCATCACAAAATATTACATCAAACAATAATCTTGATGTGGTCATCACAGTCAATTACCACTCCCATCAATACCTTTCAATAGTTCAGTTTTCTTATTTCAACTTAATTTTCATATTTTCCAATGTTTTTATTAAAATTATTGTCTTCTTTTTTTTTTGGTTCTACTTTACTTATTTTGTAATTTAATATTTGACTAAATCACAAATTAATAGTTACGTACATATGACTTGCACACCTCTTGACGGACAAAAGGAGTTAAACTTTGGTTTTCAAAACATGTTATAGGTATAATTAGGTAAAATTGTTTGACAAATCCCTAGTGTCATATCCTCTCCCATACTATCTTCCTCACTTTGTTACTTAAGTCTCCTCTTTTAAAACTTGTTTCCCCTAAATCCGTAGATAGATCACCTACACCTCAAAAAATTTTGATTTGGCCAAATTTATTTTCAAATCAGATACAGCTTTGAAGCATAAGAATAAGGGACAAAGATAGCATAGGTGGTCTGGGTTTGCCCTGCAAAATATCAAGGTGTCATCTGCAAACAAAGGATATATGAAGCGTTCCCATGTTCCTAAACCCCACAAAAAAGCCTGAAAGAAGGCTCCCCATCTAAAATAGCAGATACATTCATATTTATTAATGTGTAGGAATAAGGCACAGAGGTGGATGAATTTATTAAAGTGTAGGAATATAAAACAACTGAAGGAAGATGTCTATAACTTCATGCTATAATCACAAATACATCCCATTGGTAAATTTGGAGGAATGTACCTTCACAAGGATGTCTTTCAATCAGTACTCATTTTGGATCTAACACTGCATTTTGGACACAATGTAGATTTTTCATGACTCAAGACAACCTGACCTGATTCAAGATAAAACCCAGTCTAAGAAACAGTATGCTTCCAGTTATTTTTTGGACTTTTTCCATGTATGACCTTAAATATCAGGGAGACATACAGTCCAGAGACAGACAGTTACTGCTCTTATTGAGATCCAGGGTGTGGGTTCAAAAGAAACAATTGTAATCTTCGCCTCCTATAGGAATCTCATTCGGTCTTAACCCATGCATAGGGCCAATGCTGAACTACATAAATCAACAGCATTGGTTTGTGTAAGTGTTATTAAGTTTCTCCATTCTCTTGCTTTAATTTCTTGTTTCCATTCTGTACCTGCTCGCTGCTGTAGTCTACGGTATTTGGCAGTAAAGGAACTATCACAATAATTATAGTAAAGGCAAACATGATTTGGTGTCGTACTAAAGAGTGACTCTGCAAGAACAAGAAGACAAGCAAAGGGAACAGCCAAAACTTCCATCGCAACAATTTCATTGCCTCAGGTTAAACAACCGAATCTCCTTTAAAGAGAAAAACCCAATACATATAAACAAGCCCACAATGCCCACGGAGATCAGACAAGATGGCACAAACAATGTGGTAAGAGAAGAACATAGAGACAAAGTTGCAGCATAAAAAATTATCAGAACATTAAAAGGAGCCTAAAGGTCATAGTAATCACTAACCATGGCCCCTGCCAGGAAAGCTGTTGGATTTCTCACTCCAAGGGAAAATCGATCTACTGCAGATCAAAATGCATAAGAACATTACAAATCAGTAATATGATTCAAAAAGCATGATCACTAATGCACACTGCATACACTTGACAATATGAAGCGGTTGATTGCACTTATCGATGGCTTTTTTTTAAAAAAAAAAAATCATGTTTATGAGAAAATCAAGATGGGTACTGTATTGACATACATGGTACTGTCAAAGCCCAAATACAATGCTGAATGACCCAATTACAGTGCAACGAAAATATATACCCATCTGATTATTACAACTACATAAATGTCATAAAAGAAATGACCAATTCTTGTAAGATGTAAAATCTGGGAAAAAGTCCACTCATGACAGATACTTTAAATTTCTCATTCACACATAAAAACATAACAAAGCTCTTAGAGCTCACCAAAGCCTGTGAGATTTCCATATTTTTGCACCAAGCGAGTAATGCTTAAGGCCTTCTCTTTGCCAATACCTAACTACAGTCATCACCAAGATTGAGATATTCCCACATAGAGAGAACAGTAAATCGGTATTTAGTTGCAGATAGAACTAGAGAAGTCTGCACATTTACACACATACAAAGATATACGTACAAGTTTTTGTGGATGTATTTATGCATTCTGCATATTGCACTATCTATGGGTTTAGCCCCTCAGGCATGAAAATGAATTCAAAAGCATGTAAGCTGAACTTACCTTCGAACAAACATCATCAGATGCCCCATATTGCCTGAAAAGCTTCCCTAGATAAAATGGTATCAGATCACTGATGCAAACTCCCCTGAAAGACGATGTCAACATGTATGATTCACATTTCACAGTAAAAAACTGTAGCAATAGACAGACAGCAAATAAACCACTAATCACTAAATAAGAGTACAGAGCAGCATTCTTCTAGATCAATATTCATAGGCTTCTCTTTCCACATTGATTCTTAAACAAAATTAAAATTATGAAACAATGGCTGTAAAGAATTAAAGATTAATATGGTGCTGCAACTAACCAGTAGACCCACAGAACTGTGGATGTTATGTATGGAATATTTCTCGAGAAATATTCAGCAAAAGATTGCCACGTCCCATCCAAAGTAGCATTCGAGCTAAAGTTATGCCAACCTAAATTATTCACTTAAAGATTGCCCATAAGTTCAAATAATACTGAGATGATGAGCCACTGTTGGTACAGAACTGAAAACTGAACTACATCCAAAGAGATAAAGACTTAAAGCTTGTAAATCAGAAGTACCAATATAGAGGACAGACCCAAATATCTAGAGCCTCTTCACTAATGAAAAGTTCACATCCAGCAGCCATAAGTTACCAAAAGTAGATCCATCTGCATTTTGGCATATTTGTAAATGCTTCAAAGCTTTATATTAATTAAAGCAACAATGGTGAAGGCAAAGCAAGCATGATGGTGATTATCAAGTTGAAATGGAAAATGTAGCACAAAACAAAATGATATCCCTAGGATGGCAATTCAATTCTTCAAACCTGTAATTTCACCTCCCCCTCCCCCCCCCCCCCCCGAAAAAAAAAAAGAAGAGAAAAATTCATCCAAAATCAGAGTTTGCATCAGGATGAATGTTGATGACAGATGATTCGCCACTGATAAGTCTAAATGGATAAAGAATACTAACCAGCAATTTGTTTCAGTGAATTAAGTCAAAAAAAAGTTAAGAGACATTTCCAGCAGGCAAGCTCAAAAGAAAACTAGAGCCTTTTTTAGTGGAAGCCAGACTATGTGCATACCCTGGTGCATATTCTGGAAGTATAACTCTGTATCCAAAAGCTTTGAAAGTAAAACCAACAGGGGGTGTAGCCATTACTGAAGAGGATGAACCTTCAGCCAGGAACTGAATTCCAAGTGACGATCCAAGAACAGGCTGCTTGATGCCAATGGATATCACTGTGGCTATTGCAGCTATGCCCAGCACAATTGCTATTTTAGCCAGGAATGAACTCCCTGAACTGGTATGTCCATTATTCCCCTTTCCATGCACCACATCAGTTAAACTATCTCGTTCATCTAAAACGTCTTTGGATCTAGAATCCTCGTAACTCTCTGCATTATCCTGTTGAAAGCTTCCAATCCTATTTTCAATAAGAAATATTACATTTCTATGCTCAAATGAAGAAAACTAGCTTTAATAACAAAAGGCAGCTAAAAAATGAAGCAACAAGGAGCTTCAAATTGAATGAATAGTTATTCCTTTGTGGCTATGAGAATGGTCATTTCAAGTATTAAAGTATCTGTATACATTTACACTAAAGCTATTTTATTCCATTTCTTCTATTATTAAAAAAGGCTATTCATTTTTTCTAATGGAATAACCATTTCGCGTACCAAACGTACTCTTAGGGCATTACATGAATACGCTTGAAGTTCTAAGCATGCAAGCAGACTATTGGAGTGTTGAGAAAATGCTTCTCGCAAGGGAAGAGCTATATCCTGGTAATTGCTGACAAGATTTCACCTAAAGAGCTTCTGTAAAAGCTTACTCGTCCAAATTACATAAGAAACAGAGATTTTTGGAGATAAGAGACGTTTTCTGATAATTAAGGTAATTGTTTCCCAATAATATATGAGGAAGCAGTGTTAAATGCAATCAATTATATAATGGTACTTTAATTAGCAACTCAGGGACAAACCTGGACACATAAAGTCAGATATCAGTAATCAATCAAGATTGTATAAATTGCTCAAAGCATTAGTCATCTACCCAAGACAATCAAAACTCAGAAAAAGAATCCAGTGAACACTACTCCAGAATCAAATTCTGACCATTTGGCTGGTGATTGAATTCAAAGCAACTGATTGAACAGAAAAAAAATGAAAATTTGCAAATTCTACAGAGATAACCAATCATTCACCATTATTTTCTTTGTTCCTTGTTCTTTCCCTCTGTTCTCAGCGACTAAATATTAGAATGATTTACAACAAGTTAAGAAGATGAGGTTACCTGAAAGTTGAGAATCTGAAGAAGTGGAAAACCAACAAATGTCCATTCTCATTTGCAAATAACCTGTGACCGACATTTAAACAGCTTGAATGGGTCATGGGCCCTCGAGCAAAAGACTTAAAAGTTGGTATGGGCTAGTGAGACAAAGACCCAGATGCTAGGACTGCCATTGGTGACATTTTTGGAGCTATGTCAGAGTATGGAAAGGGACTTTGTTCTTGATGATGCCACTGCCAGTGAGCTTGGATGGGGTTGTGCACCAGAAACATGAGGATGTTTTGTTTCCTTTTGGTTGCGTGTGTGAATGGTTGTTTAGTTGAGAGAACAACTTTTATATGCTATAGAAGAAAAATGTGTGGGAGATACTCTTGGTAATGTTTGGTAATGTTTTTTTAGGCAAGTTTGGAATTGTGATTTCAAAAAGTGCGATTTTAAAAATAGCGATTTTAAAAAGTGCGATTTAAAAACGTGATTTTTTAAAACGCAATTAAACGTTTGGTAAAATCACAGTTTGGCCTTTAAAATCGCAGTTTACCATTTAAAATTCTGCGTTTTCAAAAAAGTATCCTCTTAGCTGCGATTTGAAAACGCAGATTTTCTGCGTTTTCAAATCGCAATTTTTTAAAAACGTAGTTTCCAAACAATTCAATTTTTACGATTTAGTTTAAAATCGCATTTATTGTCTACGAAATTGCTTACCCAAACGCACCCTTAGTTTGTGAATGCTTTGTAAAGAGTTTTTCTTTTCTTTTTTTGAAAAAGTATTCTTTGTAACATAAAGAGTCATTCTACGTAATATGCTTTCATCCGTTCTCATTCTATTTGGTTGGCGCAACAATATTTATTAATCTTTAGATTAATTTTAATTTTTTTAAAAGGATTAATAGACATTATCACATCAATTCAGTAAAAAAAAAGTATAATATTTAGCATTACTCATGACATAATAGTAAAAAATAAGATTAGAAATCATATTTTAATTTTACTAATATATTACTCTGCTAACATGACAGTGCCAATTAGTCATTAATTTTTTTAAAAAAAAAAAATTGGGGCCAATCTAATCAAGATTGTTAGGTTAGTGGGGTAGAATAATGATAAAATAAAAATATAATTTCTAATATTACGCGTAGATAAAAGTAATTTTAAATATTTTTTTATATATATGATTACAAAGGGGGTGAGAGAAAGAAAAATTTAAACTAATGATTTTCGTTTTATGAGCCATAATTTCGAGTCGACACGCCTCACCTTTGAAAGAAAAAACTCATTCAAAACACTCAATGTCATCCTAATTGTTAGACTACAGATTTTTTTTTTTTTTCCTATACGTGTGTTGGAATTATATTGTATGTGCAATCAAATCCTTAATTGCTTTATCTGCCAGATTTTTTCCCTACAAATAAAAGTCATCTATAATATAAATAGGATCAAGTCAACAGGATTGAGAATAGCCTAGCACTTCCTAAATTCTTTTGTTTTTCTTTCACTTTTCTCTCTATATTTTATATTTTATTTTAACAAATATGACCCTTTGGCGGCATATACCAGTTGTCACAAAACGCTAGAAAACCCAAGGCAGATCATGTCTGACATAGGAAATATCGCTAGTGAAACCAAAAAATTTGAAACCCACGTGCATGATGCCAAAATAAGTTGTTTCATTTTTTACTCGAAAACGACGTCGTGGCAATAGCAAAGCCTACTTTCCCACTTGAAGGCGGTGAACTACCCCGTCTGTGTCCCACGCGAGGAAGTTGTTTGGAGATGGCATTTTTTGTAATGTGTAACTCATCTTTATCTTCTTGTGGGAAGCAAACGAAGTCCCTTGTGAAATCATTGTGAATCTTGCGGGCTTTCAACTTCAGCTCTAAGTAGTTGTAAATCTGTCACAGTCCAGGTTTTTACATGTTCTTTTCAGCTTCCTTATGAACTAAGCACTTGCAGTTCTTTTATTATTTACTCAACGTGATCTTCAACAAGTCAATGGAGAAGCATGTGCTATAATTATCAGTTGCCACTTTCTGAAGAATCTTTGCCTCCCATGTTCCTCTTAGCAGTGTTGTAGTCTAAAATTGGTGTAAATATTGCTTTTTGCGTGGTGGGGTTTTTTTTTTTTTTCTGGGGTGAATTTTTGGTACCCAGATCAGTATAAGCTTGCATTTTCTTGGTGGGAATTTAGATTTTAGTTCCCAAGTGCTGGTAATGATCAATTACTGCCGAAGATTTTCTGGACAAATATGGGGTTTTGAGATTTTCAAAGGCAGTCGGTAGCCCATAGATGATCGAAGGATGGCTTTGCAAGCAGTTCATTCATGGGCTTTATGTGGTCTTATAGGAGCATTTCTTGACCTTTCTCTGGCTTATATCCTGCTGTGTGTATCAGCTTTTGCGTTTTTCGCCTCGAAATTCTTGAACTTTTTTGGACTGCATCTGCCATGTCCTTGTAGTGGTGTTTTTGGGTATAAAAATAGCAATTTGTGCTTGCACAGTTTGCTCTTTGATTGGCCTACCGGAATGATCTATTCTGTTCAGAATTCAGCGATGAGTAAGTTCCCTTTTGATTTGATTTGGTTTAAGGATCGAGTATGCAATTCAGATAAGAAGTCAGTTAGACATGGAAATTGTGAAAATGGGGTTCTTGAACTGGAGAATGAAGCGTCATGCAGCTTGTTTCCCAGTCCAAGATTGCAAAACTTGGCTGATAGGGAAAGTGGGTATGATGGAAGGGGGAAGAGGGTTATGAACGAGAAGCAAAGGTCTGGAATTCGGCGCCGAAGGAGAGCTACTCTTGACAATAGAAAATTCTCTTCTGTTTTGCCCAGTGATTATTCAAGGTCGGTTGTTGCTGGAAACTCTGTTAATGATGGCAGTGAAATGAGAGGAAAAACCAGTGAAAGCTTAGGTCCTTCAACTGGGAGAGAAGATGGTTTCCTGGGTGAGTGAAATGATTTAAACTTGTCTTTTTTTCTTTTTTCTTTTTGACTTTGAAGATGTTTTCCTGCTGAAATTTGCATCTTGTATTGTGAATTTCTTTACCAACTATTTAAATTCAATATTTAACGAGCTTTGACTTCTGATAACAGTTTTGAAATTCTCAAATTGAGTTGGATATGAAGTTGAAATTGAATATCAACCTTTGATTAGGCCACCCATATTAAATATTGTAGTACAATGCTTGCTGACTTTTGTAGTCATGCCTTTTAGGTGAAATAAATCAACCAACTAGCATTGATGTGGGGGAAAGAAGCCAGCAGAGTTTTGAATTGAATGGATCAATTGGTGAGGGTCAAGGCATATCATCTTCTGTTGAAACATATACAATTAATGCTACAATGGGATTTCTTGGAAATGAAGCCAATGCTATCAGAATGTTGGAACTAGCTATTGAAGAAGAAAAAGCTGCTCGTGCTGCTCTTTACCTAGAACTGGAGAAAGAGAGAGCAGCTGCTGCAAGTGCTGCTGATGAAGCTATAGCCATGATGTCACGCCTGCAACAGGATAAAGCATCAGTAGAAATGGAAGCTAGGCAGTATCAAAGGATGATAGAAGAAAAATTTGCTTATGATGAAGAAGAGATGAATATTTTGAAAGAGATCCTTGTCAGGAGGGAGAGGGAGAATCATTTTCTGGAGAAGGAAATTGAAGAATACAGGCAGATGAGCTTTTTAGAACATGAGCTACCAAAAGGGGACTTAAATGATAAAGTTAATAGTTTGGGAGAAAGGCATTCATCTTCTCAAGATTTGGATGATGATGAACTATTGAGGTTGCAGAATGAGAATAATATATCAACTGGTAAGAAAGTGAGAAATTTTTCAAATCAGCCTTCAAATTATGAGGCTCCTTTAGTTGAGAAACAATGTCAAACTCATGGATATGGCTTTCTTGAGGGAAATGTTCTTTTAGCAGGGAAAGAAAAGGATAATACAATAGTATGGCAAAGAATGACGAGTGAGCCAGCCCAAATTTGTTGTGGCATTGAGACGAAATGTTCTCATGACGGTGAAGAGCTGGAGAAAGATGGGGAAGATATGGATCAAGCAAGCAGCAATCACCATGGTTCCATGCTTGATACAGAACCAGCTGTATATGATGTCCATGTCATTGACGATAAAAATGAAACTTGGAAAGAACAAAGTGGAAAAGAAAGTGGATCATCGATTAGCAATGCTATTGATGATTCCATATATTCTGCTGTCACACTGGGAACATTGGGAGTCTGGAGCAGTGAGGCAGCGACTGATCATCCAATTATAAGCATGGCAGAAACTGAGCCTAACATTCATGAAGGTAGTTTGGATAGGGCTGGTGAGTTACCAGTGTTGAGTCACTCACAATACAAAAGCTTGCTTTCTGACTTGGGGAGAGAATCCCTATCTGCAGTCAATAATGAAAAGTTGAAAATTGACATTGAGATTGAATGGCTCAGAGAAAGGCTACGGATAGTCCAAGAGGAAAAAGAGAATCTGACTCTCAATACAGAGAATGGAGACAGGGAAAAGGATCCATTGAAACTTCTGGAGGAGATATCAAACCAGTTTCGAGAGATTCAACGATTAAGGGATCCCGTACAGTAGGCTTCCTTGCCCCCTTCATCTTCTAAGGTGCGTTATAAGGGTTTCCTTTACCATCAATTACTTTTTCATGATACTTAGGTTGAGTGTTTATACACTAATTTGTGTTATGTTTCTCTGGTCCTGGCGATCTTCTCTTACTGGTGATTGCGGCCTGATTTCGCCTCTTTTTAATACTGAAAATGGTTATATCCTATATAGCAATAATGCAGACATGAGTATTGGTGTTTGATACAGCACCTATAAATTCTAGAAGGCAATAAACAACTAAGAGTGGACAAAATCATGGGTGTAGGTGCCATTAGACTTGCGGAAGTTTCCAACATGAGAAAAGGCAAAATAGAAATGTCCGTGTCATAAAGGTGAGGATCTCAGTTTCTAAAATAGCCAGTACAATGGATTGGAATAACAGTTAGACATCTAATGGAAGAATCCATATTTTTTATATTAATTTTTCTTTTATTTCTTTGAGTTTCCAGTAGAGGAATCCCAAACCCTGCCAACTCTGAACTGTAAGTAGTTAAACCCATCACCTCCACCTTAAGAAAGGGAAGAAGTAGCTGGTAGTCTTCTATCGAATAGAACATATTTTATTCTGTTATTTTTTATGTTAAAAACAAAATAGGGTTGTTCTACTCCATGCTTCAACTATTGTTGTCACACTTACCTTCAAAGACTATTGTCGACAATGATTACTTATTGGTCCAAGCCATCAAATGGCATAACAATGTCAAATGTTATTTCAAATGCCTGTTCTTACAGTTGTCAAGGAGTTTATTTGGGGCTCAATGCTCATCACTGAGAAGTTTGACCTTGTCATTTGTTACATGATTTCTGTTCTTGCCATTGTAGACAGGTTTCTTGGGGCTTAGTGCTCGTTACTGCAGTGTCTGGCCTTTCCTATATAATCAATTGTTGTCATTTATTGAACATTTTTCTGCCGTCACACTTGGCCATCATATAATATTGTTCAAACAATTGCAGCAATTGATTTTAGTAGCGATATTTTAAAAAATAATTGATATAAGAATGGCATGCATGTTGGATGTAGCTTGAGTATCAAAGGGGTTCAGTTTATGACCAGCTTTTTGAAAAAAATTTATTTTTTTTAAATTTGTCTAATGTGTAGTCATTTTTTTTTTTTTAATTTTATTATTAAGTAAATATAACTCGGTTGGAGAAATTTCCTCCAACTCAACTTATTAAACTGAGATATGTCTTTAGAGCATGTAATTCTTACATATATTTTTTATAAGATTAATAGAATAATATAAGAATCACGTCCTTTAAAGATAAATGTCAATTTAATAGTCTGTGTTTGAGGAGTTTCTTCCAACCCAAAAACTTTATCCATAAACTTATGTAGCTTGACAATGTTTTAAAGCAGTTTATGGAGCTGATATTCTGTTTTAGAGCATATGTAAGTATTCAGGGCGCAGCTCCTGATGTTCCCCATTGAAATTTTTCATAAAATAAACTATTAGTAAAGGACTTCATTTTTTTTTCCTTTGAAATTATGTTGTTAAAATCTGACGGACATTTTAGCAAATCCTTTGCTGAATGCACCCATGAATGATGCAAAGGGGAACAATTTTACATTATTGAAGCCCGATATTAAAGGGCAATTTACAAGTATAGTTGAACGTAAGGCAGGGAAGGCAGAAAGAATGTAAGTACGGACCTGCTGCTCATGTTATAAAGCAGCATGCAGCCTTTCATTAGCAGTACCTCTCTTCACATTACATTAACTTTTAGCGTTCCTTTTTTTCCATTTTTATGGTACCATATTGATCCTTGCTGAAGATAATAATACTCTTTATTTTCAGGTCATTTTGAAGAAAAGACGCGCCGGAAGTGTGTCATATGAAGCCCGTGAAAGCACTTAAACCATGTACAATAACAACCAATTGTGTAAAGAATCAGGCTTGTACTTGAGGTCAGCTTTTTTTTCTTTCTTTTTTTTGGTTCTGGGCACTTTAGGTTAGCTGTATCCTTAGAAATTTGTAGGTGAACTGTCAAGTCAGCATTTGAATTCGATGATGTTTTATGGGTTGTAGAGTGTAAATAACCTGGTATGTTGATTCAAAGTATAATTAAATAGGTTTGAAGCTGTAATTTTTAAGTGATCCATCCCACCTTTCTTGCCTTTGAAGGGGAGAAAAAGATTAATAATGTCCTATTGAAAAAATAGCCCAATGACACCCACGCGCACCTAGAATGAGGGTTGAATAAGTGTTTCCAAGATAATACGGAATTTAAAAATTAACAACCACAACAGCCACTCAATTAAGCAGCACAATCAAGAGTTAAAATTCTATAGCAGTTAAATAATAATAAAACACAAAATATCAATCACCACACAATCAACACAAAGATTTTGGTGACGAAGTAGAACCTTTTGAACACCCCAAAAGTAAAGTCATTTTGGGGCAGTCAAACTCAGGAAATCAACTCACTATAAAATAATGAGAAATTACAAGTTTACATTTATAAAACCTTTGTAGTTGACACACCCTTATACTAAGCAAATTACCCACTTGCCCACTATACAATAGTTTTTTCAAAACCTCTGGATAATTCTTTTACTTGATATCCCTTACTGGAACTCCGATAGGTTGAAGGCTTTTTGTGAAGTAAACATGGTTGTGTGGTTTAACAAAATAAACTCTAAGAGAGCCTACACATGAAGGCTTTAAGAACAAAGAGACATCTCTCAGCACAAAGTAAAATACCCTAGAATCGTATCTATGGATGTGCATGGGGTACCCTTATATAGACTTGAGAAATCTTGGTCTCCAAGTAAAAATCGTAATTCCGATTTTCTACAGAATATAAGGCTTCGTTCGAACTAATCACTTTTTAGTTCGAATTGAGCAAGGGTTATGGCTAAAAACAAGGATTCCTCTGGCGGTACGTTCAAATTGACTTGGAACGAAACTTGGAATGCTGCATTCTGCCAAAGTTGAAATTCTTTGAAACGGGTCTAGTTCGAACTAGCTTAGAACACCACTTAGAATTGCTAACACTGTAATGGACTTCAAACTTCACAATTTGGACTAAAATGGATCAGGACTTCGAACAAAACATTTTACTTGAGCTGCAAAGTCACTTTAATGTGACTAGTTTGTATTAAATCATCATTTAGCCCAAAAGTTTAAGCTGACAAGAAGAGGTAAATTTAATCATTTAATTAATACTTTAACACACATTCTCATGTGTGTGATCAAACTCCCAATTAATAAGTGAAGCTTAACATGTATAATATTTAATTGAAATTGGAGTAAATGAATGAGTCAAGGTTCAAACTCAAAATCATTGGCTCTAATACTATATTAACTCATCACTTATCCTAAAAGTTTAAGTTAATAGGAAAATGTAAATTTAATCATTTAATTAATACTTTAACTGTTCGAACCGTCTAGAAAAGGCACTTAAACGAAAGCTTCTGTTACACTTCAAAGTCTTCGATTTGATCTAACTTAGGACGGCAAGATGTGTGAAAGCTTCAGAGTCGTTGACACACTGTCAATTTGAACTAACTTAGAACAAGGCTTGGAACGAAAGGTTTTGCTTGACTTGAAACAGCTTCTCTCAATGCCAAGTTTGAACTGGTAGATTCTCAGTACTAACTGTGAACACAAATTTGAACTTTATGAAGAATCCTAATTACACTTTTGTCAAATTAAAACCACATTACATCATAGTGTTTTAGACACCGAATTAGCCAACATTAAAAACCTAACACCTATCGATCATAGCCATCATTTGTCCTTTGGGTCTGAGGGTTATGGCCAAAAGGCAGCAAATGGGTGTAATTATTATGTTGAGCATTTTACTTGAAAAGAAGATAAAGAAAGAAAAGGGTGAGTTTATGTGGTCGACAGTGGACTTGGCTGCTCCCACTGAAATAGCTTATGATAATGCAGATTTTAATTCTGATGCTCTCTGTTCTCCTGCGAAATAGATTTTTATAAATCCTACTTCAAATTTTGCCTATAGTTGCTCAAACTTTGCCTTCACGGCTAACTTTCCGAGGCCAGAAGGATGGAGATAAAAGGGTAGGATTGGATAGGAGTAGCGGGGGTCCCAGGGTCGCTTGGGAGCACCTTGTTGCTACTGAGGATCATAATTGGCCGCTGATGCAGCATTGTTATAAGCAGTTCTGGGCGGAGCTTGCGCCGGGTTGTGGTTGCAAATAAGTAGGAGGGTTTTGACTGGGTTGAGGGACTGCCCGACCCCTTGGGCCTTGGATGGAGCTGCCACCGCGTTGGCCCAGTTACCCACAGCCATAATTGATTAGGCATAATCATATTTTCATATCGTTTTTGTTATTTATGTCTTAAAAATAAATAAAAAAAAAAACACTAATGGAGGTCTCAATTGATAAATATTCAAAGCACAGGTGTTGATTTTATCGAATTAAAAACTAAGGTTTCAAAGTCAAAAAACGCAAATATAATTTCCCTAAAACTAACTAGGTGTTGATGTATAATTCCATATGAAAGTGAAAGAAGTCTAATATTAATAGATTATAAAATGAAGGTCCCATTTATAGTGAATCTTATATTTTACAATAAAAGAAAAATGATAATTTAGTTATATCTTATTATTCTAAATGCCATGAATGGCACAAATCGTAATAATCGTAGCCACAAAAAAATAAGAATGTTATAAAAACATGAAAAGTCTACGTCCCAGTGATGCCAAAGGCAAAATAATTGAAAACAAATATTAGTTTTCGTTTTTTGGTTTAATGGTTGGACTACACAAATTCAATCATAATTTACAGTAATCCATCTCAATCATTAGCCCTCTAATCTTTAGTGTGTGAATGAGATTCCATTCATAATCTCTAGTACAGCTTCTACCGACCTCAGGTATTTATTTTTGGTAGAAGGAAATTAAGCATCATCAATGAATTTTAAGCAAAATTTTATAATGAGAATGAGCATCAACCCACGTGGGAGCCTCTCCTACTCAACCTCTTCAAGTGTCACCATTATATTGTACAAGAGTAATGCTACAAACTACATCTACATTTCAACCTTATTTTACTGGATTGACGAGATAATGTCGTCAGTCTTTTTTTTTTTTTTACAAGGACTAATCCCAATAAAATGAGGGTAGAATGTGAGTATAGTATGTAGCATTCTCATTGTACAAAGTCAAGGCTTATTGATAATGCAATACACCACATTTTTATCCCCCTTTGCTAATGGGCACTATCAATCAATTCTTGAATTTTCTTTTTTTGAAAACTTTCAACTTTTATTCATCAATCAGGAAAATCTAGAGCAGAAAGCTCAAAGATAGCAAAACATGTTGCTCTAAAATTACAATATCATAGATATATCTTGGAATTTCTTCCATTCAGACTGTGTCTACAACATTCAAAATCCCTTCATTGGCTAAACCATGAGCAACAAAATTGTTTGCCCTCTTAATATGATGGATTTGCCACCTCCGAAGCCTTTGGAGGACTACTTTAATATTATAGACAATATGGCCATACCTGCTCCAATTTTATTTCGTAGCTTTGACCACATCTACTACTTAAAGCGAATCATTCTCTACAATTATACTTGGAAGCCTTAAGTTACAACTAAATTTGGCCGCATGTAGTACTGCTGCTATTACTTTCGCCACCATAGGCTTTGAGATGCAACAAAGCGTATGACTTCTAGCTGCAATGACCATACCCATGTGATCCCTAACGATGGCCCGGTTCTTGAATTTTCTTTTAAACAATGACCGATTAATAGTATCATATTAATAAAATGAGATGACACGGTGCAGACAAAGAGGAGGGGATCCGATTGAGATAAAAATATAGCTCATATTCTTGTCTATTATAGATAAGTACTTTGTAATTTTATTCTACCGCTATAGCATTAGGCGCGCTGTTGAACTAGAGCTCTAATGGGTCCAGGCTGGATTGAAGCTCATCCATGTTCATCTTTCTCTTTGGCCAAAAAATTGGTCTAAAAAAAGGTTGAACCGACGTTTTCCAAAAAATATATAAAAAAAAATTTTAATTTTTTTTTTTTTTAAAAAAAAGCCCCAACTTGGCAATAGTTTAGAGAAAATTACCGTATGAAGTTAAAATTCAAGATGAGCTTTTATAAAGAGATGAGTAAAAAATAGTTATGAAGAAAATGGATAAGAGATGGTTATGATAATGAAAAAAGTCTTATAATTTAATAGTAAATCTGAACATCTTTTGTATGAAGATGAACAATAAATAGTTAAGAGAATAATATGTAGCATCTTTCTTTTTTTATTTAAAGTAAAATAAAAATGATCTATTTTATAATTCAAATTAAATTTAAAAAAGTTAATAATATATATTGTTACATAATAAATATGTTATCCTATCATTTTAAATTGGCATCATAAATATCGATATAAATTATATGATAGAAAATGAAATTTAAAAATGTGAAATAAATTACTTTCATTTTAATCAGGCTTACGTGGACTAATTACTAGTTTCGGCAATGAAAAAAAACTAGTGTGCACCATGATATGGATGGTGTATGGACATTCTTGATCCCAACCAACAGTGAAACGACTAACGAGTGGTGTCACCATTAATGTTTGCATGCATGAAAAAAAAAAAAAAAACAACCTTGTCTCTGGCCCCATCGTGTCCACGCGTCTCCCGACCAGATCACATGGTTTTAGGTACGAGGGCAGATGTCAACGCTTTCTAGATCGTCTACGATCACTCCCGCTACGTAGTTTCCACTATCCTCCATTCATGCCTCAATCCGTCACTTCCTTTTCTTTCTTTTTTCAAGTATAAAATAAAAATACGTCACTTCCTTTTGACTAGCTCACAGTTCTTTTTTTTTTTAGTAATGTTGTATAACATATTTTAATTTTATAATTATTTTACTAACTAATCTTTGAATTTCTTTTTTTAATAAAGACTTATTTAGGTGTTGATTGAGATTGTTTTTAACCAGTTTTATAATTATTTGATTGCAGCCTCATTATAATAAACATTTTCTGAATTTATTAAATGGATATATGTTCTTAGAGCTCCATTTTTTTTTTACATGTTTAATTTGAATAGAACATGTAATTTTATTTAGATTTTTTAGAATACAGTTAAAAATTACATATTTTAAAGACAAATATCTATTTAATAAATTATAAAATTAGATATACTTGGAAGATACATGTCTAAAATTAGATACTTGGAAGAAAACTCTATTGGCTCATAAATTTATAATAAGACTTGTCAAGTTGTAAACTAGTTTTAATGATGAGTTCTAATACACTTTTTTTTTTTTTTCGGTTTTTTTTTTTATGTTTGTATGAGTGGATCAAGTGAATAATAGTATTGCATTCAAAATGACTTAAACGATATATATTTTATTGGCCAGAATTGATTAACGTTTAATGTCATATATATTAGACTATTTCAATGGTTCAAATATAATGAATTAGGACTAAGAAAATTTTGAGTCAAGTAGTATATAAAATTGTTTAAAAATGCAATTTTATATGAATAATCTAGTTTTCTTGTTAACACGTTGGATCTTGATCTTTAGTTTTTGTTACTATTTTTCTATTTTAAATTGAAATATGAAGATTGTACGACTTGAATTAATTAGATTCAAACTCAATGTAATTCATATCAAAGCCCATAAACCAGTTATAACAAAGATGATAACATTGGCTCCGTTTGACCCCCCCCCCCCCACTATGTATTCCTTTTCCCATTTGATTAAAAAATAAAAAATAAAAACTCAAAATAGTATTACATATATAAAAACAGTTTTCACATTTATATCAAATCATAATATTTTTTCAAACTGAAAAAAAAAAAAAAAAAAAAATACAATTCAAAACACATTAACAAACATAAACCATTTTGTTTTCCTGTTGAATAGAATATACAATCTTATAGGATTTAACGATAGTTTCCAATGTCCAGTTCATCCCATTAATTAAAAAATAGCAGATCGAAACGAAAAAAGAGCATATCCTCACCATCTAGATGCCGTTGTATTTGGACGTAATCTACAACCAACAATTACAAACTTGTAATAAATAAGAAATGCTATAAAGACAAAGTTTCTTTTTGCAGAATCCATGTGCTCTTCTTATGTTAGGAAGATTTATGACATATATTTATTAAGATGCCACAATATCTGATGAATACATTAATTATGCCAACAAACTTTCAGACAAAATCTCGTGACATATTGTTCAAGTTTCTTTCAAGGGATTGAAATTTACAGCCACTATTGTTTAAATTGTTTAAACAGTTAATATGAGAGAATTTATATGAGATATACTTTTTTAAATAAATTTTAGGTTATTCTGCCACCTACTCGTAGGTGAGTTCTATATGAGCTTTATCACATTAATGCAATTTGGACAAATAATTGTTGTAAATCCTTATCCTGATAAAAGAGCTTTGATGATTTTTTAGTTTAAAATATTGCACCAAAAAAAAAATACATATTGTATAAAAATAAAATTATTGATATATTAATTATATAATTTAAATTTATTATTTTTTTACTAATTTAATTTTAAAATAATTGAATATATACATAGCATAGCATGAAAGCAAACTTCATAAATTCAAACTTTGATTTGATTGGTCATCTTTTATTTTACTTTAATATTTTAAGAAAAAAAAAACAGTAAAAATAATTAAATGATTAAAATTATAATATTTGGGGAAACTTCACAGAAGCCCCCTGAACTTCCACGCGATTTGAAGAACCTCCTCAATCTTTGACTTCTCTCAGTTTCATTCATCGAACTTCCAATTTCTATCAGAAGACCCCTTCCGTCTGTTTTAACCGTGAAAATTTTTTGAAATTCCAAAATACCCCTCATTTTAGGGTTTATATTTTTTAAAAAAAAAATTTTTTGCTTGAAATACAGGGTATTTTGAAAATTTCAAAAAATTTTCACGGTGAAAACAAACGGAATAGGGTCTTCTGATAGAAATTGGAAGTTCGAGGGGTAAAACTGATAGAAGTCAAAGATTGAGGGGGTTCTTCAAATCGCGTGGAAGTTCAAGGGACTTCTGTGAAGTTTCTCCTAAATATTTTAATAATAAAATTTTCATTATTTGTAAGTACTAAACAACAAAGAATTTAATTTTTTCTTCATTTTTGGATAGCTCGCGGCAAGGAATATTACTTTATGAGGTTCGTACCAAAGTAAATACAGTCAGGACACCGACGAGGTGGTGACCAGTCCAATAGCACGTAACGTAAACGCACGAGGCACACGGACACACGGTCTTTATACCTTTCCAAAAAGTGGGAGCTTTCTTCGCATCAGCACAGTCTCGGAATCACCACCATCCACTTGGCAAGAAACAGGAGGGCGGTGACTTGGACGACTCCAAAGTCTGCGCACGCGTTTCGTAAACACTACAGCTTCCTCCGTCAACAAACGGCTACCAAGAGAAAAAAGAAAAAATTATGAAATGAAGATTTTTCTATTGATAATTACACTATAAAATTCTTAAAATCTTAATTATTATTTTTTTAAATAGTTTATATTTTACTACTTAGATATACAATTTAACGGAATATAATATATTAAAGGTTTTCACAAAGTACGATTTTAAAATAAAAATTTGAAAATATTTTATTTAAAAACGTAATTTTTAAAAATACAATTAAATATTTAGCTAAATCGTAATTTAGTATTTAAAATTGTGCGTTTTTTAAAAAAGCACATCCTAACCTGTGATTTAAAAATAAATTTTCTACTTTTTTAAATCACAATTTTTAAAAAACGCAATCATAAATGATCCATTTTTTTATAATTTAGTTTTAAATCTCACTTTTTATCTATGAAATCATAATAACAAATGCATTTTAAGAGAAAAGTAATAATTATATTGAATTGATAGAATCTAACTTATAAAAATTTTAAAACTTTATTGAAGATAGAGTTTTTCTTTAAATTGGGTTGGAGAAATTTTCTCTAAACTTTATTACGTCATTTGAAAATCACATGCTTTTTTAATAACATTAATAGAGTTTAAGAAAATTCTATTAAAAAAAACATGTGTTTCTCACATGTGAAGAGATACATGACTAGGGCTGTGTATCGGTTAATTTGGTGTCGGTAGAGCCTATTTCGACTACCAAACCAAAATTTTCGGTTAATTCAGTTAAGCGGTTAAACGGTTAAACAGTTAAACGGTTAAGCGGTTAATTATTGGTCGGTTAAGCAGTTAAGCGGTTAATTATCGGTTAAGACCGTGCTGAGAGAGAGAAAGACTATGACTCTGTGAGAGACTCTGAAACAGTGAGAGAGAGAGAGAGAGAGAGAGACCATGATCCGTGACTGTGAGAGATTGAGAAAGAGAGTTTGGAGTCTTTGGACATGTTAGTGCATGTTAGACGGCCTGGACCTACTGGTGCATGCTAAAGTTAGACATGCTGGTGCAACACAAAGAAATGAGGAGATTGAGAGTCTGAGACAATGAGTGGGTTGGTACAATTGTGTAAGGGTTAGGGTTACAAAATGTGAAAAAAAAAACTAAAAAAAGTCAAAACGATGGCGTTTTGATTAAAAAAAAATTATAAACTTTCAAAATGATGTCGTTTTGGTTAAAAAAAATTAAAAAAATATATATGTGGGTTCGGTTAATTCGATTAATTCGGTTAACCGATAAAATAACATTTATACCGATTAACCAATTTAACTAAATTTCGGTATAGATTTTTATACCGACTACCGAACTGATAACAGTCGGTTACAGTTCGGTGGCTGTCGGCAGACGGTCGGTAGGCGGTTAACGGTTAATTTGCCCACCCCTATACATGACAATTTTCTAAATTGGGTTAAAAGAAATTCATTTGATCCAATTTGAAGGAAAATTTTGAAAATATTCTAGAAAATTTGAGGATAGCTTCACTTAACCCCTCTTAACTTCTATCACTTTTGCAATTACCATTCAAAGTTCAAATACTCTCAATTTAATGTATCGAACTTTCAATTTTTTGCAATCTCATTCCTCTTGTTAGGGTTTAGAGTTAAATCAGACAATCAAAATGGTAAAATGACATTTATAACCTGTAAAATTTGTATATTTACAAATTTACTTTAATTAATTTTTTTAAAAAAACATATGGGTATTTTTGGAATTTATACGCCTTCTGTTAAAATTTTATGAAAGATATTAATAGATGGGTGATATAATAATTTTTTTTTTTTAAGTTTAATACACTAAATTAAAAAAAAAAATTAACTTTAAAAAATAATTAAAAAAGTAATAAAATTTCAAAGAAGTTAAGTGAAGTTTTTTTCGATCTAAAAATTCTTATTATCAATGAGTCAATGATATAGTGATTATGTACCCATCTTTTCTTATCAAATGTTCGGATTCCTACACTCATTAACAGGTTTAATAGAAACATGATCAAATTATGTTTTGATTTGACTTAAAGAAAGATATGCTTACAAATATTCCGTTTAGACTCCTCCTATTCAACTTTCCATAATATACAACATTGACCATGAGCTTTGTGTCATTTTCTATCCACCAAAAAAAATAGAAGCTTTCATCCCATTATTATTTTTTCCGTCAATATATTCCGTTTTCATCTCGTTCTTTAAGCTCATTCGGACTTTAGGAACATCTCTTTTTCTTCTATATAGCTTCGTCAAAACGTATAAGGTTTATAATCTAACCTGATATTTAGTTTTCAATCCTCTTTTAATACATCTAAAGGGAGTTGTTGGGACAGTCTCCGATCAGTGATTGGGACTCTAGGACAGCTTTGATGATTGAATTTTTTGCAAAAGAAATGACATTTAAACAAAAAAACTTGTCGGAACGGGCTGCAAGAATAGCTCCGATGCCTAGTCAAAGATTCCTCAAAAGTGGATAATAACTGAAAATGAAATAAGGTATCGGTTTAGAGAAGTAGGATTGGAGGATCTAAAAGTCCTGTTACTTGGTTCAAATATAATTTTTATAGTCGCTGATGATAACTGTTAGAGCATTTAATGAGACATTAGAAGTGGATTTCCTTGTCCCCCTAATTCTAAGATTAGGGACAGCGGCACAGCGCTAGCTTGGATGAGTGCTATGTGTCATCGAGCTCTGGTGCTTTAAGTTCTTGAGCTATGATGTTGATGGGACATTAATCATGTCCAGGTATTGTAGTATGATAAATTCATGAAGACTATACTATAAAATCGCCAAATGTAGGATGTGGCTCAAAGATATCTTTTTTTAACACGGGTCTAGTCAATCACTAACATTGTATCAAGTGTCATGTTGACAGTTTGACCCTTGGGAGCGATTGGAGCGGATGATTGGCTTGATTCCTGAACGATGGAGGGCTCTTGGATGCGAGGTACAATATCGGGCTTCGATCAATTAATGGGCCTCAACTAATTGATAACTTCTGCTGCCACTTGGGTCTTTCTCTAGCAACCAATTCCCAACTAGAGTAAAATCAATCTATGGTTTAATTTAACTTTAACTTTAGGTAAATGTTTGGATTATTACAATTTTTACAATAATTCTCATTCAAATTGATTCGATAGTTCATAATTAGAAAAATAATTAAGAGTAAATGGTAGATAAGTTAGTTATACTAATAAATTAAATTGACAAGTCAAGTTTTTTGTTTAATTATTTTATCAATTATAAACTGAGAAATGATTATTTACATTCTGTTGTCCATCTCCGTTAAGTTGGTATATTTCATCTATAATTAATATATTTTTTTAATTAAAGGTAGATGAAACATGCTAACTCAACGAAAATATATACGAAATAAACGTCATATTACAAATAAGCATTTCTCTTTGTAAAAGACTTGTAATTTTGCATTCTATCGTCCATTACACAAGATGCTCACTAGAATGAAAAAAGGTACTTCTTTTTCTAGAAAGAAAGACTTGTAACTTTTTTTATTTTTCAAAAACAAAAGCTTGCAATTCTTCCGTTTTAAATTTCTCTTGTCCAAGTTTTTGGTCAAACTTTGACCACATCCTTTATTGTATTTTCTTAACGCTCCTAAAATAATAAAATAAATAAATAAAAAGAAGAGGAAAAAGACACTTCCACCCACCCCTCTCTTTTGCCGTCAAGAAACGGAAACGGGAGCCAAAAGAATAAAAGAAGAAATGGCTGAAAAGAAAATGAAACAGAGGAACCAACAAAAATTGCAGGGGAGCCATAAGCCAAGAGGGCCGGCGTTAATGTAAAAAAAGCTGACGCGGCCGTTGCACGCTACGTCTCCATTCTAACGCTTTTGACAACGACATGTGCTACGTCTCCTCAGCTCTCCCTTCCACCTAAAGAGTTAAAAATACAGAAAGACAACTTCCTTCGTAATCCGAAAGCACCCCTCCTCTCTCTCTCTCTCTCTCTGTTTCTCTCTCTCTTCGGAAGTGAGCGAAAAAGAGAAAGAGAATTGCCTGTGAATCTGGTGCATTTGATTGTACGTATTTGGAGAATTCTCTGATCCTCGTTTTTTTTTTTTCAATGCGGAATTTTGTCTTTTACTATGATGTTTCAGCTGAGAATCTTACGGATTTTCAAGATCTGGAGCTAATTGCGTTGGTCTTATTGAAATTCTTATCGGTTTTTGTTTTGGTGCAGATATTTATTTTTTATTGAATTCTGATATTTTTATAAACACAATGCCGGGTACGTTTTTGCAAATGAAGATTAATCTTTGATCAGAATGAGATATTTGGAATAGTAAAATTTTGATGATTATTGTATTGTTTGGCTTTAGGAGAAGTGGCTTCAATTCAAGAGGAAGGGAAGGGCAAGAACGGTTGTGAAGCGGAGACGGCGCCGGAGGACGAGAGGCAGAGGGTTCGGGGCAGACCTCTGAAGAAGAAGGCAATGAGCGCTTCCACGAGGCTCTCGCACACTCTCAGGAAGCGCGGGAACCGGGTCGCCGACTGCCGATTCGCCTCGATTTCGATCTACGATGTCCGCGACGCCAAGGAAGAACAAGCTGTCAACGCGTTCCGCGAGACATTGCTCGCCAAAGATCTCCTCCCGCGTCGCCACGATGATTACCACACTTTGCTCAGGTAGCTGAGTCGTTGCGTAACGTATATAAATCTTCTATCAATAGCTCAAAGTTATTAGTTCGTAAATCTGAGCGTTATTCGAAAATTTTTGTTATGATATTATCGTTGTATACTGTTGCGTGCTAAATTATTATATGTTTTGTTGACTTGAATTTAGATATCTAATTTATGGCAATATAAATATATATATTTTTTTTTTTTGGATGAATGAGTAAATTTTTTATTCAAACAAACAACTCTGTTTACAAACCTCTTCAGCTAATACAGCTGAATCACTTGACACTATACTAGTATCAAAAAACTCTTTCACCCCCCACCTTCTATCATATACCACCACTACTGATTTTTACTATACACAGTAATAAAACCTCTGCTATCTATTACAATATACCTCACAAATTCATCCATTTATTATTCCCCAGAATCCCCTTATGGGCCTTATCAATTCCCCATTTACAGCAGATCCCCACAATAATGTATGGCAATATTGCTATACATAAGCAATAATTTGCACATTTAGCCTACGGAAAAATTTAGAATTCGTTCATTAAATGGATGATATAGATTCAGAAGTGAAGAAGCCAGTGATAACGAGAGTATTGAGCATAAATTTTTGGGAAATGCATGTCAGCATTATAACCAGTCTGTAATGTAGTTTTGCTAATAAGTCTGTTATTTTTTTGATAAGTAATAAGTCTGTTATTATAAGCAAAATATGTTATTTTCATAATTTGTGAGTCATTATTTTGTAAAGTATCTGCCGTAGCCAACCCTTTTGGTGGCCACCCTGTAATTCCCCAACACAGGAGGGACGGGGAGACTGCACAGTCTGCACATGCTCCCAGGGATTAGTCGGATGCTCAAAGGACCACGAATAAGCTGTGTGTGTGAGCAATACACACATACACACATATATGTATCATTATTTTGTTTTTTAATTAGTGCTCATGACTTACCAATTATACCATGTAACTTCTTTTCTCGTATAATTAAATTTTTGGGCATGTTATGTGTTATCTTTCCATTTATCCCACATAAGTATTGAAAACTGGAATTTTCCTTGCTTCAGGTTTCTAAAGGCAAGGAAGTTTGACATTGATAAAACTCTCCATATGTGGGCTGAAATGCTTAACTGGAGGAAAGAGTATGGTGTGGATTCTTTTTTATGGGTAAGTTGTCATCATGGTGCCCCCCTTTTCCCCCCTTAGGGATAGGAGTTGTCCTATAATAATAATTTGATAAGGTGAATGTTTTGATGCATAGAAACAAAAAAGTCTTAGCCCATGTCAGGATTCTGAATGGGCAGTTGAGGCTTATAGTTTTGATTGGGGAACTTTTTGAGCAATTATTTTTTGAAGTTTTACCTAGAGTACCTGCTATATTATTTGTTATATATTTAACGTCTCCAATTCTAAGAGATTTTACAATGGAATGATTTATGTACAGGATTTTGTATATGATGAATGTGAAGAAGTTCAGCGCTGGTATCCACATGGTTACCATGGTGTAGACAGAGGGGGACGACCTGTTTATATTGAAAGACTTGGCAAAGTTGAACCCAGCAAGCTGATGAATGTCACCACGGTGGACCGGTTTTTAAAATATCATGTTCAGGGGTTTGAGAAGGTCTTCAGTGAGAAGCTCCCGGCATGTTCCATTGCTGCCAAGAGACACATAGATTCCACAACAACAATACTGGACGTGCATGGGCTGGTAATTTTAGCTTATCATAGCATCTATCTCACTTCTGCATTATTTATATGTTTGCACAATATAATTGATTCTCATTGCTCTGCTTCTTTTGCAGAACTGGGTGAGCTTCGGCAAGGTTGCCCATGAACTTGTTATGCGCATGCAGAAAATTGATGGCGACAACTATCCTGAGGTGGTTTAATAGCATATGAAACTAGAAAGATAGCATCTGAATTGTGGAGCATGAATCTGTGAATCAATTCTGATATTAGCTCATTTTCTACAGACATTACATCAGATGTTCATTGTTAATGCTGGTAGTGGGTTCAAATTACTATGGAATACGGCAAAAGGTTTTCTAGACCCAAGGACTACTGCAAAGATACATGTATGAATTCTTTTGTTATTTTTATATTCTTTGACCTTTGGTGGCTGTTGGAACTCATCACTAGTGTTTCTTCACTGATTCCACAGGTTTTAGGCAACAAATTCCAAAATAAGTTGTTGGAGGTCATAGAGCCAAGGTTGGGATTCCTTCTTAACTATTACCACTTACCATTGTATTTTTTCAGTTTAATTACAAAGTCTTGTTTTTGTGACTCATCACAAAAATAATTTGAGCATTTGTCTGCTTAACAGCCAACTGCCAGATTTTCTGGGTGGAACTTGCTCATGCCCGAATGAAGGCGGGTGCCTTAGATCTGACAAGGGGCCTTGGAATAATCCTGAAATAATGAAAGTATGTTCCTAGTCAGTGGACTACACAGTTCATTCTTAAATATTGATGTTTGAGGAAATCTAAACTTCAAACTAATGCCTTGAATCACCCCTTCTATTTGCAGCTGGTACATGTAGGGGAAGCAATGTATCTGAGAAGGATTAAGAGTACCTCTAATGGCGATGATTTAGAAGTCAAGTTATCTGTCTCTAAGGTGACTTATAGATACTTTGATGACTCATGTTGTCTTCTATCATCTTCTAGTCATAGAGTGTGTTAGATGATATTTCTTCTTTTCGCAGGTTGCATGTAGTGAAATATCTTTCGCTGGGTCAGGATCAGACATGCTGACAAGTGCTTCTGGCTTCAGGCAGTTAATGCCACTTTGTCGTGAAACGGGTGTACTGGAAGTCAGTTTTCTTTGTCCTTACTGGTTTTTGTATTATCCCTCGTTATACTGAATAGATCTCGGTAGTTCTTAATTGATGATGGCGTCTATTTATTTTCTCCCAAACAAAAACATGTGCGCACATGCGCAAAAGTGTCTTTCTGAGCTGCTATCTAGGATGGAATAATCAATGCTAGTTCTTTGTATAAGTTCCATGAGGTTATATATTCTTTTGTGTGTCCATTTTATCATTATCACTTAGTGTGAATATTGATCTTTTCTACACTACCTATGGACAGACAATCATTTCTGTAACTCTTGCTTTGTGCTATATATGCTCAGGAACGGATGAGAGACCCTGCATCTACCTGCAGCCTCGTTGAACCAGTTGGTGCTGCTGTAAGGCTTGAAGGTACTAGTTCAACAAGTAGGTTATCGCTCAGCTCCTCTTCTAATAGTAAATATTTTTCTTGGTTTTGACGTTGTTGGTGTACCACAAATGATATTCATGACTGAATTTTATGGTTGTGCTTTTCACATTCATTAAAATTTAGTACTGACAGAGTGATTGAATTGTTTTTCCTACTTTCTGCATCCAGATGTAGATGTCATATTAAAGCAAAGACTTGTAGTGGGCCATGTGTTGGGCAAACTTTGCCCCATTGTCCAGGCTCAATTAGTTACACGGCTGTAGGGTTTGGCCAGGTTGGGTTTCTCTGTAAATTAGGAGAGAGATTAATTGCTGGATTGTCTTGTATGTACCATTAACTGATACCAAGACATCGAAAAAAGAAATCTTAATTGTAATTAAAGGTAGCATAGGGCACTGCCCATACATGTGCTTTCTATGATAGAAGCTTAATAAAAGAGTAGCCTGTAATTAGACGAGCAAGACTAGGAATATATTTTGTTCCCTATTTTGCATTTGATGCAAATAGTATATGGGGCTCCCAATCTGGATTTTCTATTATAATATTTTTCTAGCACATTTTCAGCATAATGAAAACTTCTCTTCCAGTAATTATGCAAAATATTTTTAAGGGTTTCAGAGGCCTCAATCAGATGGATCAAAAAGAGATGTGTATGAAGTTAGGTTCTCATTATTGCATAAGTTGGTTTATTTAGTACGGTGGTGAATTTATCATTTTGTTTTCCTCTTTCTATGTGCAAAAAGCTTCTATATGGATCTTGTGACTTAGAACACTTGCTACTGCAACATGCTTTTACATGCTCTTACCTTGGTGCTGCCTGTGACAGGTGATTCAACCAACAATGGTACCCAAAGAAGGCCGTTGAAGAAGTTCATTCCCTATTTAACAAGTTTAATTGTTCAGGTCATACTCAAAATATTAACATGTGTATATCTAGTACTACCTGGGTTGGGGAGATTTTTTGCAGTGCAGCATGCAGACAAACCGTTAGGAGACGATAGCAAACCCCAGTTTTCTGATTCAGGATCTGAGGAGCAGCTCACTTCACGGTCAATCAAAGAGGACCCACTCTGGAAGAGGCTGGAGCATTTAGAAACATTGGTAAATGACCTGGTTAACAAACCTACAAAAATTCCTCAAGAGAAGGATGATATGCTTCGAGAATCTCTGAGTCGTATTAAATCCATAGAATATGACTTACAGAAGACAAAAAAAGTAAAATACCCTTCTCTCACAAACATGAGTAAGTCTGAATAATATATCTCCTGTTCAAACAAGTTCTCTTATGTTGATTGTATTTTGTCATGTTCATTTGTAGGCACTGCTTGCAACTGCATCAAAGCAAGTGGAGCTCGCTGACTCACTGGAAGGTTTAAAGGAGAACAGCTCAACCGTAAGTTCCTATTGCCCATTAAAAAAGAAAACTGATAATTTTGATTTTCAAATTCACGAGGTAAAAAGAAGTTTATGAAGTAAGAAGAGCTTGTGGAAGTTCATCTGAAGCTTCCTTAGTGGTAGATTTGTCTATGTTGCGCATTACTTGAGAAATGATAACTTTGGATGGTGTCAAAGCAACCATCCTACACAATTTAGTAATGTGGCTCAACTTTCTTTTTTAGCCTTTCTTTCTTTTCTTTTCCCCTCTGATAAGTGAACAAATACAGTAAAAAATTTCTTAAAATGTATAAGAATAAGCAATATTAAACAAAACACAAGCAATTAAATGGAAGTTTGTTGGTCTTTACTTGGTTGTAGAAGCTAGTTTCTAGGAATAGAGATAAAAATCTGAGTATGTTTGGTTGCAATTTTCAAAGTGTTTTTGCTTTTTAAACACTGAAAACACTTTCTAAACATAGTCATCCAAACAAATTTTCAGATGTGACCCTCACAAAAAAAAAAAAAAAAAACTTGCAGATTAGTTTTGGAAAAAACATTCAAAACACAACACTTTTTTGGAAACACAAAAAACACTTTTAGAGAACTTCCTCCGCCTTCATATTAGAATGTTTTGAAAACACATGCTCAGTTTTTTAAAACAAGACAAAAATGCCTTTGAAAACGAGGTTCAACCTTTTATGTACAGTAACAAGTGAAGCTCCACTTAAAAAAAAAACACACACAAAAAGTGGGTGCTAACCTGCACAGAGTGGAGGCTGCCCCTTCATCGCCCCACGTCCCCCACTGACAGGGGGTGGCTCACCCCAAACCCATAATTATTTTTCTTTTTTTGTTGCTTTTTGAGAAAAGGGTATAACTGTAATTTTTTATGGGCTCCGTAAAAAAACTTTACGAAATCTATATGGAATTAGATGGAATGATTGGATTTCATAATGAGAACAACTCAAGAAGCTAAAAGATAAAAATAGAATCTCAGAGCGATTTGATAAAAGCTCAAAACTCAAGGGAGTGATTTATTGAATGTTTGTTAAACCATCAGAGGCCATGCATATGCTGACAACATTTTTTGTTTTGCCAATATCAGGGGACAAACTCTTGTTGGCCGAGACATTGTAAATCTTATTCCGCGGGAAGATGAATAAATTGTTTTGAGACACAGTTAGCTGAAGTTTTTGGTGCAGGATGCCTGTTGACTCTCAAAAATGCAATAACTTCCACATCGAGTTCAATCAGCAGATTCAAAGGGTTGCCATTTTAGGTGACTATTTCTTCTCCATATTTTGATGCAAGATCATCCTCTCTCTCTCTCTCTTTCTCTGAGGAATCTACTCATTTTTTCTCAGGTTCTTTGTGTTGCTAGTTGAAAGTAGTTATCCACCAATCAGAGAAAACCACAGGGCCATTGAACCCAGTTCATTTAGATAGGCATATGCCATGTACATAATATTTTTATATAAATGTGTTATTCTCTTTTTGGTTTGGTATACAGTCTGATACTTGACTTCACTTGTATTCAATACCAACTGTAAATTAACAAAAGCAGAGGCCAGGTTCTGCAACATTTTTCACTTTAAAGCCTGCCATTGAAAGATTTTCAAGTTTTGACTTCAGTAGATCTGCTTTTTCTTGGGATTCTTATGTGAAGTATAAACTTGTCAGCCAGGTGCCATTGCAAATTAGAGTATGTTCTGCGAAACTGCACAAAAGGATGTGCGCTTGTTGCACTAAATTAAGGTGTGTTTTTGATGCAAAACTGAATGTTCTCCTTCTCCTTCTTTTCTTGGTTCAAATGTAAAAGAGCCTGAAAGGAAACTTGAGATCATTCGACAATAGCAAAGTTAATCAAATTTGCAATTTTATCGGAGATCAATTAGTCATACATGGTAAATTTATTCTATTACCATTACAATGCTCAACACCCATCAAGGACTTTTTCTTCAAAAATTGTGCCACACAAGTAGAATAATTAATTTTTGTCCATTCAATTCTCTAAAGCTTATAAATGTATTTGCCTTTGCCACAAAAAAATCCTCGATGGATGCTAGGCTTTGTAATGGTAATAGAGGAAACTCATCACCATTTAATGCAAGGGTGCAAACATGATCACTTCTTGCATTCAGGCAAGGTAAATGAAAAGACATGCTAAATAACACCTACACAATTATTTCAAACGCTGTCACTTGATTCCTGCCCCCACCAAATTAAAATATGAAATACATATATTTGGATGAAAAAAAAAAAGTTTAAATTCAGTAAGTACTCCTCGTAAACCCAGTAGAGGAAGATTCAAATTCCTCAAAAGAGAGCATTCTACACAATAGTAAATAAAGTAATGTTAAATATTATATTTTTATTTATAACTATTTCACAATGCTAACGTGAAAGTTTCAACTAATTTTTTTATATATTTTTTTTTTTAACAAGGAAATGTTGGTTAAAACTATCATATTAATAGTGTGCGATAGTTGTAAAATAAAAATATAGTATACTATAGTAAATACGCCTCTCCACATTCATTAGAAGTACTTAAATCACTATTTTTTCACTTTCAAAACAAAAGAACCCCAGATTGTCTGAAACAGAGGAAAGATGGTAGAGACGAGGGACTGCCAGTGGAGACGATGGACTAGACGGCGGCATGCATCGCGGATCCTTCTCAAAAATCTCTCTCTTCCGAGCTACATCTATTCCACTACCCACTTCTTTAGAATTTCAAAATCTTCTTCTTTGAAATCTCTCTCCTCCGAAGTATGAGCGGTGTGGACGAAGTCGAATAAAGGTGTTTAAAACAGAGAGGCCGTCTCCCGTCCACACCGCCTTAACGGCGATGCCATTTTCTCTTAGCTATGCTCCAAATCATCCTAATTGTATCTTCATGGTTGGGTACTACGATCCTCACCCGTCCACTTTTCTTTTGCAACAATGCGCTTCCGAAGCCTACCCACCGTAAGCATCTGTCATCCGTTGATTCAAAACATCATAGGCCCTTATAAATTTTCAAAGTGCATTGAGACTCGAGCTCTCACTTAGAGAGAGAGCTCTCATTCTCGATCTATATGTTTTCACTCTCCCTCTTTCTCTTTGTTGCTCTCTTCCTCTGCCTCTTTCTCTTTCTCTCTCCCTAAGTTGCTCTTTCTTGCTCCCTTTGCATCTTTCTCTTTCTTTCTCCTTCAGTTTAGTTGCTCTTTCTTGCTCCCTTTGCATCTTTCTCTTTCTTTCTCCTTCAGTCGCCCTCTCTCACACCTTCTCCCTCCCTCTCCTCCTCTCTCCTTCTCTCGCTCCCTCTCGAGCAAATGAGAGCTTAATTGATAGTCTTATATATAATATATATTAAGAAAAAGTTTGCATACATTTTTCAAAATAATACTCATTTAACAATATTTCATAATCTTTCAATTGGGACAATGCCTCCTCCCCCAAACTTTTTTAGATGCGATTGTGATTTTCACTGCCATATCAAAGAGTATGCATTTGAGAGTGTGTATAGCATATCCCACCAACTCTAATCATGGATACTTCACATATTAAACCCAAAGATTATTTTGATTTGTCACTCTACCTTTAGCTGGCATAGAGTTGTAAGGTGTTCCTATTGCTCCGTTTGTTTCAACGTAAAAGTTTTTCAGTGAAAACAATTTCTGGCGTTTGGGGTGTACGAAAAATCACAAATATATTTTATATTATTATTCAATTATATTAACCTATAAAAATAAAATAAAAATTCCACAACATAAAATTCTCAAATACTCATATTTTTTAAAAAATATATATATAATTTTTTTAAAAGAATTCAAGCATTGGTATTTTGTAAATTTCGTTAAATTCTGACTAACGCCTAAATTCTTGCAATTTTTTTTTTCTTAAAAAAATAGGTATTTTAGAAATTTTAACACCCCTCCATTAGGACTTTCCATTAAATCCTAACGGAGATGGGAAATTGAAAAACATTAAAAGTTCAATAGCCTAAGTTGAGAGTTTTTAAACTTTATGGGGTCATTTCAAAAGACGTGGAAATTTAGAAGGGTTTTCTAAAATTTTCCCTACTTTAAAATAAGAATAACACTTCTGCCAAAAAAAAAAAAGTAGAAACTGATGCATTGCTCTTAAGTGTATCTACCGTTACTAAAAACATGTTTAGACTGTTAATATCACTCAGATTTCAGTGTGTGGGAACACACCCAAGTCTTGAGGTTTCTCAAACAGCCAAACTTGGTACCCTTCATTATATAGCACACAAACACGATTATATATACACTAAAGGGTCATATTTAAATTAATTTTAAGTTGCTTATACTTTGTTATTTGGTAATGTGATGAAGTAATTAAAATTTATTGGTCAAGTTAGTGGGTTAGGAAGTCTTCTGCTACCCCATGAAAGTGAAAATTGATCAACAAGCCAAGGTTGAATTATTATGCACAATAATAATGAAGGGTTCTGTAAATAATGTAGTTAAAAATATTATTAATTGAAAGATACATTTATATATATATATATATATATACTACACTACCCGAATGCATCAACCAACCAAGAGTCCCAACAGAACTCATTAACAAAACTCCTCTCAATTACTCATTCGGCTAGCAACAAGTACACACCACATATACACTACACACTTGAAAAATACTCAAAAAGCAACCACTCAATTTCAAACCATTGAAATTGCCCAACCCACAAGACACATGGCTGAACGCCTCATGACATAGAGCTGAACACCTCACACACACATTACACCAAACATCTATTCTACACTCATAGCACACACACTTTCTTTTCGTACTATGACACACCGCACAAACAAAAAACACTACACACCTCTCACACTATAATATCAA
>FXXK01000001.1:1322891-1416517 GCA_900184695.1 Betula pendula
CTTATAATATCAGCAACCCACGTAGGCTCCTCAAAAGAATTATCGTGAAAAACCAGCACCAGTATTCACAATTCTAGAACTACTCATACAAAAAAAATATCCTTGATATTATAGAGTGTGTGAGAGGTGTGTAGTGTTTTGTGTTTGTGCGGTGTGAGTCACAGTACGAAAGAAAGTGTGCCATGAGTGTAGAATAGATACTTTGCAACCTATTCCGGCGATTGGAATCGTCATTGTGATCGAGCGGTGGTGGTACGTGGGAGATTAGACGAGCGGAGATGGGGGAGGGGCCCACGTTCAAGGGAGTCCATGAGGTAGAAGTAGGGCCAGGAGTGGGGCCCAAAGCAAAGGCAGTCAGAGCGGTAGCTTCTCGATCTTGTAACAACATTGGAGGGCAAACTTGGAGGAGGGCTCAATGTGGTTAGGGGTGTTCGTCGGTTAAGTCGGTGTCGAAAATAGCATTTTCACGTTTCGTCAAACCACAGTTGGTAATGTCGAAAATTGTACCGACTTTAACGCATATGGACTTATTTCGCCTACCGACATTACCGACTTTGTTAGTAATTGGCGATCGGAAATGTCGGTTGAACCGAACTAAGTTTTCAGTTTGGTTAGGCTGGCCCATGCGCTTTTTGGGCCAAATTTCAGGTTATGACCTTGCAGCCTTTGCGTTTTTTTGATCGAAAAATAGTTTTTTTAATATGGTCATTTTCAAAAAATGTTGATATTTTCAAAATGTAATATGACCCAATAATATAAAAACATGTTTCCAATTCACATTCTCATAATTAACATTCACAAACCTATTAGGTCGGCTATTCACATTCTCATAATAACATCATAAAATACATTCAAAAAATTTTACAAAAAAAACTCTTACAAAGTGATGTGGCACAACATGATTGGATTTCTCAACCAGTGAGCGGTAGGTGGTTGAAGACGATCGAAACTCGGTCGGTACACGGTCGGTACGCAGTAGGCGGTGAACTTGCACACCCCTAAATGTGGTCGTAGCTATAGCTAATTTCTTACGGCTAACTTAAAACCTTATCCGATGCTTTTGATCAGATATGTCATAATAATCTATGTTCTAATACCATAGATTGACGTTAAAATCATGTATGTGCACAGAATGAATAAGCAAGTTATCCATAGTTAATCAAAGTAAATGATGTATAATAAAACAAACGAAGTGCTAGACTCACACAAACAATTCAACAGCTACCGTACCTTTAGAGAAATCCAACAGCAACAAAGGTTTGGGGGCATTCTGTCTTTCTTTCTTTCCTCATTTTCACCTTCTCTTTCTCTCTCCGTGATACGAATGACGGAGAGCTGGGCTTTGCTTCGAAGAAATGGAGTTTTGGGTTGGGGGGCTGCTAGCCGTAGGCAACAACAGATCCCTAAGATCCCCTTTTCGTTTGGCACACCCCCCAACACAAAACTCCATTTCTTCGAAGCAAAGCCCAGCCCCTGCCATTCAAATTACGGAGAGAGAAAGAGAACTTGAAGAGAAGGAAAGAAAGAAAGACAGAATTCCTCCAAACCTCTGTCGCTATTGGATTGCTCTGAAGGTACGGTAGCTATTGAATTAGATGTGTGAGTCCAACACTTCGTTTGTTTTATTATACATTGTTTACTTTGATTAACCACATATAACTTGTTTCTTCATTCTGTGCATATACAAGATTTTAACGCCAATATGTGGTATTAGAACATAGATTATTATGGCAAATCTTATCAAAAGCATTGGGTAAGGTTAGAAGTTAGCCGTAGTCCATTTCAAACCATTAAAATTCAACAACGAGCAAGACACACGGCTTAACACCTCATGACACACGGTTGAACACCTCACACACACATTACACCAAACATCTATTCTACACTCATAGCACACTTTCTTTCGTACCGTGACACACACCGCACAAACACAAAACACTACACACCTCTCACACTATCATATCAAAAACCCAAACTATAGCTTATAATATCAGCAACCCACGTCGACTTCTCATAATAATTATCGTGAAAAACCAGCAGTAGTATTCACATTTCTAGAACTACTCTAACAAAAAAATATCCTTCATAGAACCAAAAATAATCCAAATAACAGCAAATCAAAAAAACCCAAATTAAGTTGTTGACATTGTAAAGTGTGTGAGAGGTGTGTCACAGTATGAAAGAAAGTGTATGCCATGAGTGTAGAATAGATAGTCTGTAACCTATTCTGGCGATTGGAATCGTCTTTGTGATCGAGCGGTGGTCGTACTTGGGTGATTGGACCGGCAGAGATGGGGGAGGGGCCATGTTCGAGGGAGTTCATAAGGTAAAAGTAGGGCAAGAGTGGGGTCCAAAGCGTTGGCACTTGGAGTGGTAGCTTCTTGATCTTATGGCAGCACTGGAGGGCGAACTTGGAGGAGGGCTCGGTGTGGTTGTAGCTACAGCTAATTTTCTACAGCTAACTTCTAACCTTACCCAATGCTTTTAATCAGATATTTCATAATAATCTATGCTCTAATACCATAGATTGAAGTTAAAATTTTGTATGTGCACAAAATGAAGAAGCAAGTTATTTATGGTTAATCAGAGTAAACGATGTATAATAAAACAAACAAAGTGTTGGACTCACATAACTAATTCAACAGTTACTGTACCTTTAGAGCAATCCAACAGCAACAAAAGTTTTGGGTGATTCTGCCTTTCTTTTTTTCCTCCTCTTCACCTACTCTTTCACTCTCTTCGTGATTCGAATGGCAGGGGCCTGCGCTTTGCTTCGAAGAAATTGAGTTTTGTGTTGGGGTGCTAGCCGTAGGCAAGAACAGTACCCTAGAGAGATACCCGAGATCCTGTTTCCGTTTGGCACACCCCCCAACACAAGACTCATTTCTTTGAAGCAAAGCCCAGACCCTGCCATTTGAATCACGGAGAGAGAAAGAGATTTTAAGGAGGGGGATGGAAAGAAAGACAGAACCTCCCAAAACCTTTGTCAATGTTGGCTTGCTCTGAAGGTACGGTAACTGTTAAATTGGTTGTCTGAGTCCAGCACTTCGTTTGTTTTGTTATAGATCGTTTACTTTGATTAACCATAAATAACTTACTTCTTCATTCTGTGCACATACAAGATTTTAACGTCAATCTATGGTATTGGAACATAGATTATTATGGCATATCTAATCAAAAGCATCGGGTAAGGTTAGAAGTTAGCCGTAGTCAATTTTAAACCATTAAAATTGCCCTACCCACAAGACATTCGAGGGAGTCCATGAGGTAGAAGTTGAGCCTGGAGTGGGGCCCAAAGCGTTGGCACTCGGAGCGGTAGCTTCTCGATCTTGTGGCAGCACTGGAGGGCTCACTTGGAGGAGGGCTCGGTGTGGTCGTAGCCACAGCGGGTCGAGACAGTCACAACCACCTCCTCCCACTGCAACAACTTGAGCTGCCCGTGCTTCACGGAGTGCAACTTCTCCTAGTACGCCTGGATCAGGTGCATCGTCTCCTCATGCGTCCATGGCTTGGGTTGCGGCTTCTTGAAGGTGTTGTTTCTGGTGGTGGTCTTGTAATTTTAAAATCTACAACTTCTTTCCAGGGATCTTTATTGGTGATCCACACCAAGGGGTAGCTGAAGTAGGAGTATCCAAAGTTGGAAAACCATCAGACAAATTGACCGAAGGGATGGTTCCATGTTAATGTAATGATGTGATTCATAGCAACTAAATAAAGTTGGCAGCTACACTCCTCAATCTGCCACGACGAAGGCTTAGACTACGATCCATTAATGGAGGAGAAAATGCGGTCTATCCATATATAGTAGGGTCGGGGATGGATGAAACCATGATAAGTTCATGCAACTGCAAGCATGTTTTGCATGCTTGTGCAATATGCCTGCACATGCATCATGCATGTTAGCATGTATCATATGCATGGTTACGATGAGTATCGGCAATAAAAAGACAAAAAGTAGTTGTTTGGATGTAATGGAACACAATTAATACTAGAGTTACATTTCTATATGTTAATACTCTTTTCTTTTTTCATATTCACCTTATTAGTTATTTTGGAGAAAGAATAATTTTAATCACTTTATATGAAAATTTGAAGGAAGCTAAAAGTTTGTGGGTTTGACATGTTTTGTGGTAGATTCAGCAGAGTGCCTTTGATTTACCATTCTATTAATCTGAAAGATATTATATTTAGGGAAAGATATTGTAGAGGTCAACAAGGTTTAGTCTTTTATCAAATCAATCCCCAAGATTTAAAATTGATCAAATAACTCCTTAAGTTGTGCTCATTTATCAAATTGCTCCTTTTGTACATCATACACACCGTTATAGTTTTTAACGGAAATTGTGACACTTAGCAGAAAACAACGTCATACCCAATAAAATAGCTCAACATGTGAGATGTGCCATTTCAGCTTGACGTGGCAATAATAATAATAATAATGGGGAGGATATTCCCTTCCGCCTATTTAATAATCACATAACTATTACATAGGTCATATGAAAAACTACACTTACCCCCTTTAAACTGCTATCTAATTTACAATATATTTTTCAACCTTTAAAAAATTGTAATTGGTCCCCAAACTATCTAACCATATCACTTAGTCCTCTCAGTTAGGATTTTCCATTTATCCAACGAAAAATGAGTCACATGCAATACACATGATTCAAAATGAGAATAATACCCCTGTATTAGATCAAAATTAAAATAAAAAAATAAAAACAAAAAACAGAATATCATGGGAGGGAGTTAAAAAAGAAAAATGTTATAAATCATTTTTCTGTCTATCCGCTGTATATCTCTGTACAACCTTTTTCCAAATCAACCATATAAATCCCACAAATCTAATAATTAATTTGCAAAGGGAATAAGAGATGAACGGCAAAATGATGGGTAACATATCTCATAAAAAAAAAAAAAATACCGTGGTCTCGACTCGACTCTCTTCTTTCAATTTTATTTAGAGTAAAAAAACATTCCTCACTTCAATTCTACCACGTCATGTGGCCACGAAATCTAATGATCTTGATTCTTGCGCCCGTTAAGGAAGATGAAGGTTCAAAAGCAGCAAAAGCATTACTAATTTACTACTGGCTCTGCTGCAATGATCGGAAATACAATTGACAATGGCGATTGGCGAATGAAATTGGAAAAGCCCCAATTTATGAAACCGGTGGATGGATGAACTCGGCATTGCTTCAAGTGCAGGTTCGATGATCTTGCTTTCATTGGAACGCCATTAACGCTAGGTCCAATCCAAACTATTGCTTCTCATGCTAGAGACTAGAGAGCACAGCCCAAATTATCAATGCCTTCACAGTGGCAGGTCCCACCACCAGTAATGCAAACGCAGAAGAACAAATGGGTTAAAACTCCTAATTCGGCATGCGCAAACAAATGGGTTCCCCCAAGAACGAATCTAATCTGTGAAAGCGGCCAGCTTGGTCATGGGTTTCCATGGCAAGGGATTTTTTTAAAAAAAATCTAAGGGCAAAATTGTATTTTCATACATACAATGGACACTCTACCTCATGTGACCTATTTTTCGTCGGATTTAACCCAAAAAAAAAATAAAAAAATCTTAACATAAGGTGTTAAATGAAAGGGTTAGGTAATTTAGGAGGTCAAATGCAACTATTTAAAGTTTGGAGACAATATTGCAAATTAAACGATAGTTTAAGAGATTTAGTGTAGTTTTTACTTAATTTTTTTGGTCTACGGACATAATTGTATTCTTACACAATAGGAGATATAATGGACATTTTACCTCACTTGTATTGCACGCTTAACAAAGTGGGCCAAGTGAAAAGGCTAGTTAGTTTGGGAGGTCAATTACAACTTCTAAAATTTGAGAGAATATTGTAACTTAAGTGGTAATTTGAGATAATATTGTAACTTGAATGGTAATTTGAGAGAGTAAGTATCACTTCACCTTAGTGTGTAGTGTGTACATAAAGTTGATAGAATGGGAATTTACCAAAATCACTGAAGAGATTTTCTATTTTTTCGATGAACTGGTTTGGAAAAACTTCATCTATATACCACTTAATGTCAATTCAGAAGATCATCCAAGAGTGGACATATTGCATTTTCTCAATATAATGATCACATCTCAGGGCGGCACCCCAAGTCTGCAACATATGAAGACATCCACAATTCTTTCAAATTAGGGAGTTAATCAAGTCAATTTAAATCCGATTAGGGCATAACAAGTAGGGTAATAATTCAAGAAGGAAAAATATCATCTACTTTTTAACAATTTAACAGAATTTTTCTTTTTACTACAAACAAAGACAAACTTTAAACAAAGGCTGAGTCTTGTTTTGTTTGACAATCATTACTTACAAACATGAACTACACAAGTCCTCAAACCACATCAATGATTTCCTTGGCTCAGCACTCAACTTCAATAAATATTCACTGTAGCAAGTCTGACTACTATCTGTGGACTCTGCATAATAGTGTCAGTGTCCATCATTCTGAATTACATTGAGCCCTAAGTAACATTACATGACACAATCCTGCCAAAATAATAATAAAAACAAAATCTTACAAGCCATAAACGCCCCTTTTCAATTACACTGCAAAACCAAATGACAACTGTAATAAACTTTTAAATATTGTGTCAAGGATGTACCAGATGAAGGTGAAGTGCTGATCAGCAGGGCCATAATTCTTACAAAGGAACATACAAATTACAGAATCTCATCATTATCAGTAGGAGCATACCAAAGCTTCCCATCAATGTAGAAGTGTCAATGAATCATTAACAAGTGTAAACCCTAAATAACCTCTATAAACAGACGAATATTGAAAGTTTCAAGGGCTTGTTGCTCAGTATACACGGCAGGAAAAGGACGCCCTGTCAAGGCTTGTGGCATTATATAAACTGAAAATAGTTACAAATTACAATAATTCCACAGGCGCACCGGGCAGCGACAAATGATGATTGTTTTAACACCCTGACCACTGTGTACACCAGAAACCTTATATTCACAAAATTTTTGAAAGGCTTTTTGGCCATAACAATAATTGCTACCCCATTAATCTGAAAGGGTAATAATACATGCACTAATCTACTGGGGCAAAAAGGAATAGGACCCCTCTGCATGAGCAGGGAACCAGGAAAGGAGGAAAAAAGAAACGAGAGATAATAACCTGTACACATGCCTCTATATCTATCTCTTATCTTCCCAAAACTCTAAACCAGTGGTAATATACAAGATTTTCCCAAAAAAAAAAAGAAAATGATGATAATGCCAGCCAATGTTGTTTCAATTAACTTTTTGATAGAACCTGCAAATGACGATCACCATCTCTTCAGTCCTGCAATGTGAAAAAGGAATAACCTGCTTCATCTGCATCAAAACACCACACATCAAGTTAGCTTTTTCTTCAGCAAACTAACTAAGAAAGCATTACCCACCAAATAATCAATTAGAAAACCAAGAACAGAAATGAATGGGTCAGACTATTGCAAAATGGTCAAGCAGCCAAGCAACTCGAGAGTAACCCACCAAGAACAATTCCAACTATCAATTATATTTGGGACAAGAACATGAAAAAAAAAATCCCAAATCAATTTGACATAGGTGAAAATAAAGCAGGTCTATATATACAAGCAGAAGTAAAGAGGCATCATCATGATAATATTATCTGGATATTTCAACGAACTGAAGATAGTCTAAGAAACAATTTCCAACTATCGCGATCTTTGTTCAGGCTGGAAAAGAAAAATGATGACTTTGTGATGAACTATGGAATTTAATTAAAAGCAATAAAATTTGACTACCAAAGCTCAAATGATGCCAGCCTACTCTTTCAATATATATCCTAATGACAAATCAAATCTCTTCTTAACAATCAACTGGCTTAAGATCATACTTGCATATATCAGGCTGCAGTCACATATGGAACTGAAAACCATAACTACCTGTACACTGCTGTTACAAGGGCATGCAGACCCAATCCTGGCAAGCCGACTGCTCTTGGAATGCTCAACCCACTAGATTGCTTCATTCCAGTTTAGAACTAGTGGGCCTCATGTACAAACTGCCTTGCCCTGCTTGCAGAAGCTGTGTTTGCTGGTGAGACTGTTGTTGTGGCTGAATTTGTTGAGGTGATTGTTGTTCTTGTGCCTGATACTGTTGTTGGGATGGGGGTGGTGGTGTTGGAGATTGTTGGGGTGGTAGCTGAGGCTGCCACTGTGCTCCAACATTATGTCCATGCGATGGAAAGCTACCTGATAACTGCCTTGGGCCTAACCCTGGACTAATAGGTGGTAATGGCTCACTTCCAGCTGAATTTGGAATTGGTGGGCTCCCAACGGAACTCACTTGAGTCACCAAGTCAGGCAAATTAGAATCATATGCTGGTTCAGCCTTCCACTGAGAAGCAGTGCCAGAAGAAACAACAGGTGCTACATCAGCTGAATCAATACAGGCCTGAGGCATTGCCGTGCTACAAATGACCTGAGAAGCATTATTCAAAGCCTGCTGGTCAGCTTGAGCTAGATCAGTTTGAGATTTGTTCTGCAACTCAGAATTCACTTGACGATTCTGTTGGAGCATTCTCTGAACACTTGATTGAGTTTGATTAACCTGCTTCTGGTGTGGCTGTTGCTGTGGTTGTAGCTGCAGCTGGTGGTGGTTGGAAGCAACATTGGCTGATGGAATAGTTTGATGGGAAGATGATAAAGTATGACCCGAAGGAACCGGTGGAGACTGCCCTTGCGTGCTATTATCAGAATGCGGAGGCATCTGCTGCAGTTGCTTCAATGAAGGGGGTGCTGGACCAGAAAGTAGCTTTTGCTGCAGCTGGGAATGGTTCGAAGATTGAGAAGGAACCAATGGTTTAGATGGTTGAACCGGGTTTAGGCCAGAACCAGAATAGCCTTGACCTTGCATTGCGTGCATGATCTGCTCTCCTTTCTCTGGAGCTTGGCTTCCTGGAGGAATAGAAAGGCCATTAAGATGAGAAGGATCAATGGGGAGGTTCTGTTGTACCAGCATGTTCCCTCTTCCTATTCCCTTCATAAGTTTAGCCTGCTGTTGGGACTGAGCTTGTGGCCGTTGTTGAGGATGGTGCCTGCCAGATTGTTGAAATTGCTGCTGCTGTGGCTGTCGTTGCCGTTGCTTCCCCATCTGATTGGTCAACCCACCGGCACCAGGATTCCGGCTGAGCCCATGTTGTGGAAGTTGATGTTTCTGCTGGTGCTGAGATGATAAAGGAGTCATTGGGGAAGACGCTGTCACAGGTGACAGAGATACTGGCTGAGATGAAGTTTGGGATTGAATCTGGGAACTATTTTGAAGTGAAGATGATATGGGAAGTTGTGGTTGTGGCTGGACATGTGGCATCAAAGCATTAGATGCAGCAAATGGTGGCTGTTGCTGTTGCTGCAAATACCGCTGATGCAGATGCCTTTCTTTAGCAAGTCGGATTGCATAGGCTTGCTGCTGGGAACCTGTAGGATGACCGGAGCCTTGAATATGAGGGTGATGAGCGCCACTGAGAGCCTGGGACTGCTGTGGAGCCATCTGATGTTGCTGCTGAGAGTGGCCTGAATATGGCTGAACAGGCGGTGAAGTTGTCTGATTAGAAAACGCCGAGCTCAGCCCATTGAAATGAGGCATAACTTGGCTGTTCCCTTGCGTTACCTGCATCTGGAGCTCAGGAACCATCATTTGCCTTTGATGCTCCGGGTTATGGCCAGGCTATAACACAAATACACATTCAATGACTACAGATTCGAAATATGTGGAAAGAAGAGTACACAAGTAGGTAAACATTAGAGGAGAGACATGAGATGATTGATGTTTAGAGCGGAATCTGCAATCCCAGTAGGTCATTCACCTAACTGAAGTAAGATAAATACCCCCTATTTCTAAAAGCCAGGTGAAATTACAAAGGCAAAACATGGTTAGAGAACCCAACAAATGCCTTAACTTTGTGGCTTAGATCTCCAAGGCTTGAGTATAAAAAATGTCAGATTCAGTGACACAAGGCACATTAATTTCCCACAAAAGAAAATGTCAGATAAGGCACATGCACCCAAGCCAAAGAACTGTATCTAATTGCTATATTGGTAAGACCAAGAGTAGAGGATTTGGAATCATTAGCATCGGTTTAGATTTCTTACTGCTCAAAGGACACTTTAAAAAAAAAAAAAGAGGCCTGAGAATATCCAAATGTCACTATTCTCAAACACCATGCAACAAAAGAAAAACCTCAGGTAATTCTCCATGTTAGATTGTCTTGAAACTTCCTTAAATCTTCTTCTTTGGTTAGACTAATTTTATTATTTAAATTGAACATTAAAATTTCTTATAACCAACTCCCCCACTTTCAACACTCTTTTCTTCCGGTAAATAACTCTTTTATTTATAATAATTGTCAATAATTACTTTTTTTATTTTTGCTCCTACTAGTCAGGTGGATTCTTTTGTAACTTCTTGCGTACCTGGGGCGCCTTATGCTTTTAATGATATCTCAATTACTTATTAAAAAAATATATATATTACTTTTTTCCACAATCTTTAATTTATGCACAAGCATTGCATGTGCACCACCATCTAGTGTACATAAATGTTATGGTCAAACATAATTGGAAATTTCACATTTCACCAAAGCTTATAAACATAGAAAAATAGCCATTACAGACTTGTTTACATGTAAAATTTTAGATTATGTTATTATCTGTGGGCCTCGAAAAACCAACCTAATTCATTCTGGATTCTGTGTTATCAAACTTTCATACTGACTTACCAAAATTCTGATAAAAGATAGTGATATATGTTCCCATTAAGATGAATACTGAGCAGTAAGTACTGAAGCAGCCCAAGCCACAGTAGTATGTTCAAGCAAAGTCATTGGCATGCTCAGAGGAAAAGGTTAAAAAAAACCTTATTGCATTCATGATGTCTTATAAAAGTATTATAATTCTGGACATCTCATTTTTAAAGAAAAAAATAGAACAAGTCTTACTAGAACTACGAACAAGCAAAGTAGAATCTTAAACAGTTTGGATTATTGGATTATTGGGTTTGCATTTACTAGTCTCAACAAGTTTTACAAATCGGTAGGTCTGCATTGAATGCCAAACTAAATTAAGGGAATTTTTTTTGGTGGGACGACCTTGGGGTGAGAGTGTGTGGATTTGATGTTAAACTAGTTACATCCATTCGATCCTAGAGGAGGCTGGTACATTAATAGGCTTTAAAATTCTCAATCTTCCTCTTTGCAGTTTAAATCAATTTTCTTGTGTGCACATGCATGCACACACACAAACAAAAACTAAAACTAAATGCTACTACCAAAAGCAGCAATTGTAGACTAGAAAATGTACTAGTTAAAACTCACCCGCATCATATGCATAGTGTCACGAGGTCTTAACATAGAGTTTACTTGACCAGAACCAGGCCCGGAGTGTATATTTACAGGGCTTGGAATCCCCACCATACTGGAAGAATGCATGGTTCCAGAATTCAACATGGATGATGAGGGCATTCCTTGAAACCCTGGCCTTGATATTGGCATGCTTCTATTCATCCCACACATCATGCCCATACCATTTCCACCAGGAAGCATACGTACACCACGATCAGCTGCTGAAAGAGCCCCAGGAACAGACATGCTAGACTGCTGAATGCTTCTACCAGATAACATTTGATTGTATTGTTGCAATCTTTGCTGCTCATCAACTGGTAAAGATGATGTTCTTGGAACATTATATCTGCCATCCCTGAAAGGATGTATAATGCCCCACTTATGATGGTTTTTAAATAAATTAAAAATAACAGGGCAGTAATCGAACAGCTCAAACTCAAGCTATATAACAGCATACTACCTGACAGAAGCATTAGGTGGGCCAGATGGCGATGACAAGTTACCGCCAAGTACCACACCGGAAGATCCTTGTAGTGCAGAATTTGCCCCAGAAGTAGGAAGTACTGATGCAACAGCACCCTGATTTGATATTGCTAAACCAGTTGCATGAGAACCTTGATAACCAAGGGGATGATCCGGGCTTGATGTAGTTGCATCACAGATATCAAGGGGCCTTCATGCAAACAACGAAAATAAAACTAACATTGCACTTTCTTTTATGAGACAATTTACAATTACATATGGGCCAGGAATATGAAAAAAATATAGAATACAAGTACTGATGCTAGTAGCAGTAAGTTGGACAAACAAATAGCAGGCAACACCATTAATATGCAGAAAGGCACCAAAACTTACGTTAGAACACCTCCATTCAGGTTATTTGCGCAGACTTGGGAAATAGCAACTGCATGAGAATTGTGAATTGCGCCAATTTGTTTTAGATCCTGGTTATCACTCTTCACAAAATACACGAGAAGACAAATTTATAGTCAGGAAAGAATTTAAAAAGTACTAAAACATAAAGAAAGGTCAACTAAGATTGCTTCAGGTCATAAGCCTGTAATTTCCACAATCTGTGACATCATTTCACTTTACTAGCTAGCAAACCATCATGGTTTATGGATGCCCTTGAAATTCTGTTAATCAAATTGGAGCACCATAGAGTTATGAAGGCCATCACAAAACCATGGGATACAACAAACATACTATATTAAAAGTTACGATTTAATTTGACCATGTTATCAGGGAATGAAATGAAAGATTGCACCAATACAAATATGACACTGGCCAATTTTCAAATTGAAAGGCAACAGAATGGGAAGAATACCAGACAGAGGATATGGATTTATGTATGTACATACATGCCAGCACAAAAAGAAAGCCATAAAAACTCCAGAATCTTAAAGTTTTATCCAAGTACCATATATGCAAACACACAAACATCAATCCCTTTCAGATTCAACAAACTTTCAAAATTTTCCAACTTCCATCATTATATCATCGAATATTGAGCACTCCAATTCAAAAGCCTGAAAAGGTTTCCTCTAATTTCAAAACAAAAAAATTTAGTAAGAATTTGCTGGGGCATATGAGGACAAGAGACTCTTAAAGAAATACCGCAAGAATCGTCGGAGTTTTTATGGCACATGCAAAAATTTTAATGTGCATGAAAAGCATTACCCTTAGAAGTGCATAGCCTGCAGACATTCCAAAGAGCAGCAAATAGTAAACATTCAAACAATGGAAAAAAAAAAAAGGGCAAAATGAATGTGCTATATAACACTTGTACAAGGAACCTGTGGTAGGAGATTAACCACAAAATGACTTCTTAAAATATAGTATTCACCTCAACCTTAGAGCTCATATGGTACATCCTAAGATGCATTCTGGTCTAACACATGTTGGAAGCTAGAAGACTCCAATATAAAAATACACATCAAAAAGAAAAGATTCTGCCTTTGAAGGAAACACAAATCAACTTGTACTGATAAGGATAGGCATGCTACAGAAGCAGTAATAGTAAATGGCTTCGGACTTCTATCAACCAGTTAGGATCGGATTTTACAGAAACAACTAATGTGTACTTTAAATCACAAACCTGACTCCTCCGGTAGTGCTGCTTCTGCCCAATCATAATTATTTTCTCAAAATGAGCCTTGATAGTATCCTCTTCCATTGGCCCCTGCAAACGTTGAAACAATTGTCTGGCACTGCCCTGCATGAATGACGCAACACAAGACAATAAAAGCAGCTAAAATTAGCTCAACAGTACACATGTCATTCCAATGCAGAGATAAATTTGATGTCAGCCACAGATAGGGCATCAAGGCTCTTGCCTTTGGAATTCCTGGTAATGTATAAGATTGAGAAGATCCTGAATCTTCAGCACTGTCAGCCCCATCCCCAGCATTCCTGTCCATTAAAAGTTTGTGCCGCTCCTTGCACTCTTTAGGCTTACGAAAGATACACTGCATATGTTGGACAAGTCAATGGGATTAGAGACCAAGATAAGGATAAATTGCCCAAAGTTCTAAAAAATATTATCAAATCAACAGGAAAATAACACCATCTACCAATAGAACATAAAGCATGCCGCGGTTTCAATAAGCTTAGGTGCATGATAGGACAGACCCAAAGACAAAATAAGTGACAAATAAACAGAGACTTACCTTAAACTGCAGAGTACTGTTGATAACATCACTTACAAGCTCCCAGTTAGGACCCATATCATGTACAAGGACAACAAGTGCCTAATGAAAAAATAAATAAAAAATAAAAAATCAGGTACCAAGTACTACTAACAACTCTAGAAATAACCAACGATAGAAGACATTAAACTACAATAACCTGATCTTCGAATAGCGACCATGGACTTCCAGAACCAGACTGCCCAGGTGACATCTGCAAACAAGGTTTATACTCGGGTTCGTAAGGGAAAAGAAAGTACAGGTAAATTAGCAATAATGTGAACAAGTTGTGAGAACACAGTCCAATAGTGCGTCACATAGAGTACCTTCAGCGCTTTAACTTTCCGGCCCCTATCCCGACCGCCTATCAATTTAATGAATTTATTCGGGTTGGACATATTACTCATTTGGGATGCTACAGGAGAAGGAATGGACCCACTCATGGGTGTAATGTTGTCAAAAGTATTATCTAGTGATTGCTTCATAATCTTTGGCTTCTTCGCATTTGGTTGCCCATACAAACCTTCAGAGAAATATTTGGAAAAAAGGATGATGAATATGAAGTACCACGTATATTGTCAAACAAATTACCAAGGCTATTATGAAAGGAAAAAGAGCTTTACCACTTGTTCCATTCGATTCAAAATGGTGACCTTCCATTCTCTTCTTAGAATGATCCCTCTAAACATCAAAAAGCACATAAAGGATTTAAATACTGAAATAGAAAAAAGTTCACAAGACGCAGTATTAATTCAAAGAAAAATAAAGAGCAGACCAAAAACATTGGACAAGCAAGTAAACTAGGGTCCCCAAATGCCAGACAGACAATTATATCTTCCCCATCGCCAAAAAGTCTCTCAGGGCTCCCTTCTTTTTCTTACGGTCTATGTTTCACTTGAGCTTGACTGCATTTATTAATAGGTCTAGCTAAACAAACTCTCACTCAGAACATTTATCTTAAAAATAAACCACAGGAAACTTAATATTATCCCCACGGCTCCACCAAAGATGCAAGCCCTCAAAAGCTAATCACAACTTTTATGCAGCCAATCGGCTGCCATGATGAGGAGTAAGTCCTAAAGTTTTAAGGCATTTCTCTACTATGATACATCATTGTATTGTATACCCTAGAAGCTGGATAATGAAACCTCAAAACTTGGAACACCTTCTTACTAAAAATGAAAAACTATTTAACTAACACAAGCATGTCATAAGATGAACTTAAACAGGTGGAAAATGAAGCGTGAAAACTAATGCGACTATAAAATAGCTTCTCATAGGCCAAGGAAGGCGTTGAGTATTGAAATTATGTAGGCAAGGACCTACACATAGTCAGACTTCCGCAGATCATAAATGAAATTCTTTTTTTTTTTTATAAGTAAGAAGCAAATATTATTAAAAAGCAAAGAGTGTCTTTACGTACACAGGAAGTATACACAAGGACCTGCAAAAAGGAAAAACCCAACAAAAAAAAAACCCAAGACAACCACAAAAGAAATCCAACCACTACAAAGCAACCCTAAACCCGCAAACACGCCCTGTTTTTACTCCATAGCATGAATTTCAAATTATTTAAAGCTAGAAGGTCCACTTTAGTTCAATCTATTTAAAAGGAAAAATGAAGATTCAAACATATGCAGCTACTTTATTTGAGAGACAGAACAAAGAACCTGTTCCTTAAAAAAGAAGAATCAGATTGTTAACATATCAAACTACTTTATTCAATGAACAGAACAAAGATCACCTGCTCATTAAGAACGGAGGAATCCATCTGCCATCCCAGGTCATATGTGGAACCCTGCAACAATATAGAATTTAAGCAACTTAACAGAGAAGGAACAAAATTAGAAAGAAATACATCCATAATTTTCCAGGGATAAGAAAGCCCCTGGTGTATGCTGGTAGGAGTTCTTATGTACCAGATGCTTTGCCTTCTTCTTCTTTTTAAGCTTTATTGATGTTTCTGCACAGTCATATGGCAACTGCTTTTCAAAGTCCCCAACTGACTCGACCTCCACACTTTTCTGGATCTGGGATCCACCATGCAAAGTACTCTGGTCATCCTGACAGGAATTAGTATCTCCACTTGAAGCATCTGTCTTAACTTGAGCCTGCATATTCCCAGTTGCCCCAGTACTGAAAGGACTCAAAACCCTTTGCCTAGTAGCAGTGCGCATGCGTTTTGTAGGAATTGATCCAACATTAAGATTAGCAGGCCTTTTCCCCATCAACATTGACTGTTGAGTTCCAGTTGTGTAGTGCCCATATGGCATATCGGCTCCCACATCATATGATCTCGAAGTGTATGATTTCATCAAGCTTTTCCTTTTCTTCTGGGCAAATTTTGATGACTTGCTACCTTCAAAGGCTCCAGGCAAAGAAAACGTGCTTGTTTCTCCTTCATCCTCGTCATACACATTCTCTTCGTATCCATAATCTGATTTTGAAAATTAACTTTGTAAGAATCACTAGATTGATCAACAAGAACTGCTGTATTACAATAGTCTCAGCAATACCTGCTACAGCATCATATGTTGATGTGTCAACTTCTTCTTGCATGCTACTCCCAGTTTTCTGACATAATTCAATTCACTCGTATTACGGAAATGGTTGCAAAAGAAATTCTACTCATGTGAAAGTATAATACTGTCTTACATCAATTAAAACATGAAAATCATCCTACAACTATGGAAACAGATGAATAATTTTATTTGCAAAAGATAAACATACACAGGCAACCAACTCACACTATAAACATGCATTGAACAATCATTTGGATGGAAAAATATTTACCTCCGACTGTAGCAGATGATACTCGATAGATTTTCTGTAGGTTTCCATTGCACCAGGGGGAACAGAATAGAAGAGGCTTTCCTGCCAAGGCAGAAACAAGTGTAATATATTCAAAAGGCATGATTGATTAAATGTGTGAAAGACAAGTAATATAAGTGAATGCGTAAGAGTCGTGTGGTATAACATATGGCAAGTTCATGTTAAGCCATCTAGAAGGCTTTTCAACTATAACCAACCTACTTGCAACTAACAGGGTATGTGTGTCTGTGCACGCGTGCGCGTGAGAGAGAGACAGAGGCACGGAAGGAGGGGGAGCACTTGGCAAACATCAAAATTGATAAGTTGACAAGATAAATAGGAGTATAAAGAAACTTGGATCATACTTCTGTAAGATGATCCTCCCATGACATTTCCACAGTTCCTAAATCAGATATCCTGTCAGGAGTTGATGGTGCTTCCGCTTGAAGAGAAGGACCAACAGAGCTGTTATATTTCAAAAATCTCACTGCATATCCAAGTACAGCAATTGCAGGATTTTTTCTGGGATACTGGGTCCCTAATTCTTGGCTTCGCTCCTGCCCAGGACCAAAATAGATATCAATAACGTATAGCATACCAAGGTAAGACAAAAACCCTAATACTTCAAAGAAAACTTGACTTGCTTCCTGCCCAGAACCAAACACTTATCAACAGAATAGCAAACAAAAGGCATTTGTAATTAAGACAGTACTATATCTGCTCCAAAGTAGGGGGAAAAAAAGAAAGGAAAATGACGAAGACATTATAATTAGCATTTTTCAGCAAAAGAACACAGCTATAGGAAAAACAGAAGAATGCTTGTCTTAAAATATAAGGCCACTGCTCCAGATAACAAACAGTTCTAAAGCTAGAAAATACACACTCAAAATCAAACATCCAGGCACACATTTCATCCAAGTACTAAAGGATGAAATATCTAAAAAGCTAGGATGTTCATATGCCTCTAGAAAAATTGGTTTTAAGGATAAGGAACATTTTTTTTGATAAGTAAGAAAAAATTTTATAAGGATAAGGAACATATGCTGCAGTACATCCAATCTACTTCTGCAAGTTTATGTAATTCCAAATTCAAGAAAAGCAGAAGATTTTTTTTTTGTTGTGCAGGTCCCAAAGAAATATCTCAATAATTATCCTAACCTCTAATAACCAAATGATCACTTAACAGAAAATAAACCGCTAGTCTGTGTTTTTATGGCAAAAGCTATCTGCATACTGTCATAAATATATCTGTCTCCATTTTCCTCCCCACCATCTCCTCACAATTTTGTAAACTATTATCTCACATAACTTGATATTTACTTATAAGGTCCTAAAAACTGAAAACACAGAACCATACCACTGACCCCACATTTTAGTATTAATATGTGAGTATATATATATATATATATATTATTATATATATATATATATATTTGATAATTAAAACTAGTGTGACAGAGCATATGCATAATAATATAAACAGACCATTAGAAAGGACACAACTACCAGCAATACACTGGAAAATGAATAGTTGCTGAATATTTAATAAGCAAGTAAGAAAAACCATTTATATAACGTTGAATTACAAACATCACATAGACCAAAGTATTGACCAGAAAAGAAGGTCTCAAGTAAATAACCAGCACCATATCAGATTCTCCAATCTTGTCCTTAGAAACTTCATTCCCATCAACGCTCCTTGATCCAACCAAACTATACTTGCAGTTCTTTTGACCAACACTTGGATCATCCCTATCTAAAAGCACCTCTGCTGAACACCAAAACTGCATGACAGCCTTTGCGAAGGTGCGAGCAACTCTTTTTTGCTCCCAAAATTGATTTTGTTGTTCAAATCTCAACCGAGAAGTAAAAGCAGCCCGATGACATACTTGAGCAGCAGCATTTATCTTCCAAAGACGCTCCTATAAGATATAATAAGGGAAAAGGAAAGTTTACAGCAGGGACAAAGCTGGATATAGTTAATCACAGTAAGTTTTGATAAAAACTTCTACTTCAAAGCGCGCATGTGCTAGATATATGAATACCAGATAAGACAATCTTCTAGAGAGAAAGAAAGGTTAACATCAAGCAAAAAAAATCAACAGAATGGAGTTTCCAGAAAATAAGACCTGCGCAAAATCATTTGCCAACCATGCCATTTCCTCAATGACAAAGTCCCATTGAGATTTTCGCCGATGCTCCGAACATAAAGTACGATCAGATAACTCTGCGATTCTCTTACGCTTAGCCTGTTTACTACATTATGTAAGTCCTCTATAGGTTCATAAAGAACAAACCAAAAAAAAAAAGAAACAGTTCCAACCAAGTTTGAAAATAAAGGTCATACACCACAACAGAAGGTAAACTAAGAACCTCTATAGTCCGTGCCTCTTCCAGAATAGAATCTTCATGTGCCTTGTCTGCCAATTTTAAACCGTTACCAGAACAAGTTTGAGGTTCAGGGGCAGCAGAAGAGTCCATCCCTGACAAAGCAGCCCCTGGAAGCTCCCGGTTGGAGATATCCATGTGTTCCTGAAGCCCGCCAGTGCCAATGTTTTCCTTGCCGGGGTTGGAATTATCACCCAACACATCATCCACTTTCCCCTCAGTTTCTGATGCGGTATGTTCATTTTGTTGCACTCCCTCGATGTTGGAAGGATACTTTACCTCATTTTGCAATTCAGATCTATTTATGTGCATATCTTCCTCAACTTCGACTACACTAACATTGCCAGAGTGGTTTTGATAAACAGAATCATGATGGGCATCGATAATAGGACCACTATCAACAGCCTTGGTCTCATTGGTTTTGTCAATAACCTTAGTATCATTCTTTTTGTCAACACCACCATTGGAGTCGTTCTTTTCTTTGACCACTTCACCTCCCGCTAAATTTATTGTCTCTTCAAAATTTGAAGTTTGCTCCATAGTGTTCCCATTAGATACGACTTTCCTTGTATTAGTACACATGTCACTATCATTATTTACATCTAAGCCTAGGCTAGCTTGGGTGGAAGAGCACTCTGGATCTAAACCCTTTGTGCCTAATGCTGCATTGCTATTTTGACCTTCATTAAGTATGCTTTTTCTATCTATTTTGATGCTGCTAAAGCCATTCAGCTGACCAGATCTAGTTTCGTTCTCATCTTTTGTTGTAGTTGCACAAGGCAGATGTTCAACACCAGCTGAAACTACCTGATGCCTTTCTCCAACAAGATCAGGTACCCCAGAAGCCATGTCAATAGCAGTTTGCTGAGAACCGACTTGAGAAGGCTGATCATGTTGGTTATCCCGCAAGCTTTTGGGAGCCTTAATATCCAACTTACCTTCGGGCAGGCTACGACCAGTAGTCCCTAGAGCCTGCACACCATCTAAGTCCGTATCCAACTGATTATCAGAAGATACAATTTTAGAAACCATATCACCATTTGAACTAGCAGACTTTGGATTCGAAACAGAAGGTATATTCTGGTCCTTTGTGTTGTTTGTTTCAGACACCATCCCCTTCCCATCCCTTCCGCGAGCACCATCACGGATTGGGTGTCTGGACCTATTCCTTCGAGCATATGGGCGAACAATTGCCGAATCTTCAGACTCCTTGGCGTTTTGACTCCCATCCATCTGGGAAGACTGTTCTGATGGAGCAATGTTATTCCTTCTACTAGGTTGTATAGAGCTCCTTTCAGCTTCAAGTAACTCATTTTCACCATCAAAAAGTAACAGATTATCAGCACTATTGGGTTCACAAACTGCAGGAACACTTGGTCTACCGCTACTCTCAACAGAATCCCCATGAGGTGAGGCAGCCAACGCGAAACTACCTTTCGCTTCACTACAATAACACAAAAAAAGAGATGAAAAATTAATAGAACAAACCAATTCATTCTGATATAATGCCGATCCATGACCCACAAATGCAGAATGACAAAAAGAATCTACCTGGTCACAATTTGTTCTGGATGCTGATCAGTGAGCGAAGTAGACTGGACACTTACGGAAGCTACATTCCCAAACTTAAAGTCCAAAGGATTGCCACCCTGAATGTCAAAAACGCTTAAGGTGATTATAATTCACAAAAAAAGGAGTCCAATGAATAGCAAGTGAAAGATCAAATTGCCATACTTTCTCAAGAAATTCTAGCTCCCTTCTCCTTTCCTCGCGAACATCATACTCCTGCCTGTCATTAACAAGTAAAATATATTTTTTAGTAAAAAATGGAGAGCAGGAAATTAATCCAGATGAGGAAATTAGACACAAAGGAGCACGCCAGTATCACCTAAGCACTGCTTGAGCCCTCTCAATTGCTGCTCGGCGTGGAGAGGTTTTCAAACCAACACCAACCCCGCCGTCAACAACTCCACCCATGGAATCAACCTCAGCATTTACAAGGAGGCCAGAGCCTGAGCTATATCCATGCATACCTACCTTAATATCTACAATCCTTTCCCTCCCATCTATTCAATACTCCACAAGCTTGTGAGAGCAAAAGAGTAAGAAACTCATATGAGAATGAAGAAGTTGCTAAATAATCAAAGCAAAATGGGAACACATCAGCAATAAATAAATTCTTTCTCCTAAAACAAATAGCAAACCAAACACCCAGGGTATAGATATCCTGGTTCCAGTGAAGATTCAATTTTGCATAAATTCACACAGTGGGCAAAGGCAGATGTTGACTGATATTACACCATTCAACGTTGCTCAAGCATGGGATTTTTTACGTATAGATGCACATTACTCACGCACCTATGCAGAATTGAACCTATTGCCTCATCACACTGCTCCACTTATTTTAAAGGGAGGACATACCATTTATCCCAAAAACCATTGGCACTCAAAACATAGGATTTGAAGTACATAAATACTTGCAGACAGAATACCAACAATTAAAAAAAAAAATGTAAAAGTTTGGGAGTTATCCAACAACGACATTAACTTAGAAAACGACATATTGGGAGATCATACAATGCCAACCCCTAGCATCATCTCACATCAGCTGTGTTAATCAATCTACTTTAAAAGTATAGGCAAAAAAACCCTGGACAAACATGCATTGAAACTCAGGTGCTTAAAATTGAAGATTCAACCAGCTAGTAAGTGTTGAATATCAGAAATTTGCACTAGTCCAAACATCTGTCAGCAGCTTTTACAAAGTTTCTAAATTTTCACTTCAGAATAGGAAGTGAACTCATAGAAGGATTTAACTACCAAACCAGAAAGCATCTTGATCATACAGTTAAGTGAAAAATAAATAAATGCATTTTCCTGTTAAAAACGGGTGCAATCAACTCAATGTCAAATCACGGTAATGAATAACTGGGAACAAGAGTTATTACATTTATAAATACTCTGTATTATACCAACTTGCATGCATATAAGCAACAATTGCATGTAAAAGCCTTGCCCGCCAATGATCTTCCTTTAAATTCTCATACGGGCACCTTAGAAATATCCGTTAAAGTACCAAAACCACTAGCGTACCACTTAAACATACGCCCTACTAAGTTTCCCCAAATGGGCACACCAATTTCTGCCATTTAATACAATATTAATGCAATATGCTAATGAACAACGGGACTTTCTGCATAAACCTTCAAGCATTCAATCAAAATGCACAACACAATCACAACAGAGAACAGAATTCACACTAATTGCGTCCAAAAAATAAATAACCCTAATGCCATTCAACCCCGAGCAGAAATGCACAAATTTCAAAATTCTAGGGTTTCATAACCACGGGGAAGAAAACCTAACGCCAAAAAAGCAACAAAAAGTACCTGAATTGGGACAAGAGTCGCGAAATTAGGAACACTTTCTCTCTCCTAGGGTTTTGAACGACGAACCCTATTCCCAAACGAATTAACACGAATTTGCCCTAGAACGTAAAACGTCCCCGCAAATGTCAGCCATGAAAGGCGTCGCTGTGTCTCTCTCTCGCAATCCCTCCCTCTAATTTCTAGGGTTTCGTTTCGTTTTCTCGCTCGCTATGGCGTACAGGTTTCGTTTTGGTTTGGTTGTGCTCGGGGGGGGTGTGGGGGGGGGGACTGTATGCGACCTCTGCGAGAGTTGTGGGCTGGGCATGGAAGAAGAAGACGACGAAGAAGAGGGCTTTGATCAAATTGGACGTTCAATTTGGGCTTTTTATTATTACTCCATAAATATTGGTGCTACTAACTTTGCTTTAATTTTTCTAATACGACTCTGATATTGTTTTTTTGTTAGATTTACTTTCATGGGGGCTGATGAGGAAGATGAAACTAGTTAGGGATGGGATAGTTATGCCACATCAAATTTGTTCCATTAATATTTGTGTCACGTACTTGGATTTTCACATGGTTTAATATATATATATATATATGATGGGTATTTTGGTAATGTTGCAGCTTTTTTTTTTGTATTTTTCCTTTTATTTCTACTTTCTTGCCAATGGAAGTGTACCTAATAAATTAATTCTTTTTCACTCAAAAATAATAATAATAATTCTTTTTTTTTTTTTGTGGTTACAAAATAATAATAATTCTTGTAGTCAAATTAAGTAAAAAGTGCTAGTACAAATATTTTTCCCTTGTGAATTTATGAAATCGATAATTCTAATGGTGAGAGATAACGAACTCTTTCCCCATTTTTTAAAAATAACTTTCCTTACTTGGCCTCATTTTTGAGAAAGATAATTAATGACTCATTTGGTCAAGTTTTGAGAAATGTTTTAAATTTTGAGTTTTGAAAAATATCATAATTGAAAATTGATTTGGTGGGGACCACATTTGAAAAAAAGTGTTATAAATGAGGTCCACCAAAAAAAAAAAATTATATATATATATATTATTTGGTAAAATTTTAAATAGTGTTTTGGGTTTTGAAAAACAACTAAAAATATTTTACACAATAATAATAATAAATTTAAATTTTTTTTAAAAAAAAAAAAGTGTTCAAAAATGGCTGCAATAGTGGCATGAATTTTTATAAGGAAAGTAAAAAAGTTATCTCCATGTGGTGGATCAGCCACCTCAATATTTTGTTTCTTTTTTTATTTATATTTTTAAATTCATAATTAATTTTTTTTTTTTAAGAAACTAAGTATATTATAGAAAGAAAAATCTAAAAATTGGCTTTAGTGTCACACATTGATAGTTTGATGGGTCAAACTGTAACACTTGATATTTCATGTAACTTTTGAAAAAGTGGTTGTTAGTTTATGGGTTTTTTTATATTTTTTCCATTAAAAAAGTATATCAATGCATCAGCAATAGCCCAACATAAATCAATAATCAAAAATTAAAATTAAAACAAAACTTAAACTTAAACTTAAAATATATATATATATATATATATTATATATAAAAAACCAAAACTAAAAATTAGAACTTAAGAATAAATAAAACTTAGAAAACAAAATTAAACTTTAAAAAAAGAAGAAGAAAAAAAAAAAGACATAGGGTGGTCGAACCATCCCTAGTGTTTAGGGGGATGGGTTTTTTAAAAAAAGTTTTTAATATTGATATATATTTTTCATTTTGAGAGTATTTCTATTCTTTAATGAGATTTAACATTTAAAAATATAATATTTCATTTGATTTAACGATATTCCCTAACAGCGGAATGTTTTGGTAAGTAAATGATAATTCAAGGTGGCGGGGTGGTAATAGTGTCAATTCATTGAGCCATATTGATGGAGGGTGATAGTTCATAGGGAAAAGACTAATTACCCAAAAAAAAAAAATGCAAACACATGGATTTTGGTAACAAAATGTAAACCTTTTAAAAAACCTTATAAAGTAAAACCACTTGGGGTCCAACCAACCAAAAAAAATAATAATAATAAATTAACTATAAAAGAATCAAATTACACAGTTTATACTTACAAAACTTTTGTAATTAAACATGATGTGTACTCAAACAAACGACATGTTTGTTTTTATTGCAGTAGCACAAAAAATTTGGCCTATTCTTTTATTGAGCTTCCTCGCAACCCAAAACTCCAATGACTAAAGGTTTGATTTTGTGTAGTTTAACAAAGTCTAAGAGATGTATGAAATTAAAGGCATAAGGAAATAAGTGGTCTCTCTTTGTTCACAAATTACTGGCCTTAAGGTCTCTTGAAAATCATGTACTTATAAGATTTATATAAACTCTAGAAAAACACAGCGTTTTAGTTAAAGTCAAATCCTGAAAATGGAAATTTTAGAGGGCAGTGTTTGAATGAGTGAGTAGCTTATTCAAATGCGAGCTAGGGTTTCACAGTCTACAAGTTGACAGTGTGCAGATGTAGTTCAACTGCGGCTTCAATTGGACAATTATACCAAATGCGATCTTTCTCTAGTTCGGACAATGTCTAATCGTCGGATTGAGCAACAATGTCAGTTGCCATTCTTCTTGCGTTTGGACCTTGACCGACCATTGCTCCAGCAAGGTGACACTGGAAAACTTCATGTTGTGTTTTGAAGTATGTTGTTTTGACATAGTGCGATTGTCAGTCTAACCAGATGCTTCTGCCTCTTAAACTTGGTTTCTTATGAAAGTATCTCGTTTGAACGCCCAGCAACCGAAACTCCGACCAAGCCATTCTGACTACCAACTTGATTAAGTTTTTCTATGATTTATTTTAAGCCTATCAAACCTGAACTTACACTAACTTGATTTGACAAGGAATTATGCCAACATAAAATTTTAACAAAAATGTTTCGATGTAATATAAATGTGAGAAGTGTTTTTTGGTTAGGTCTATATTTGAAAAGTGTTTTTTGTTTTGAAAATTATTTTGAATTGTTTATTAATGATTTTGAGAAAAGTAAATATTTTCTTTGAAAAAATAAAAAATAAAAAATGTCTTCCATTAACATAAATGATAAAGAACATACTATTCTACATATACAATATTATGAATACTGTTCATGTGGGAAACTTCTCCATCCAAATGTGTTCACCACGTTAATGAAACGGTGCCTTAGCTAGTATATGGGCAGCAACATCTGCTCATCTTTTAACATTATTAACTTATCACCCTTGCAAATTATTTAGTACAACTCTTGCATCTTCAACCAACTAATTGTACTTGCTCCAATTTCTTCCTTCAAATTTTAGGGCATGCACTATTTGAATAGCATCACCTTCTGACATGACCTTTTGCAACCTCATATCTCGGCTAAAAGCTCAATCTCGATTAAGGTTGCCAAAACCTCAGCAATTACCAGGTCCGTTTTATACTGTTTGAAAAATTGGAAGAAATTTTGTATGCCGGTACACTTCTTTCACGATTTTTAACAATAATACCAATTACCATCTTCTTATTTAGATTTACAGCAACATCCCAGTTGATTTGCATACCCACCTAGTAGAGTTTTCCATAGCTAAACTTTAAGAGTCTGACCTTCTACGTGCTCGTCTCTCATTTTTGAAGAAACAAACCTCTATCTTTTAAAATGATTTCTTCAATCTATAGAGAAAAATTAGTAAGAAACTCTTACAAAACGGAGCCTTAAGGAAGAATTCCTTATTCCTTTAGCCTTAATGAGAAAAAGTATGAAACAAATGGAGCCTTAATGAAGAATTATTTGTTTCTTTATCTGTATTTGTCCTAATTTTATCATATTAGGGCACTTGTGCACCTAAGTTTACCTTAATAGTCTCTGCTTCAGACTTTGACAGTGTTTTTCCCACTTCAGTTATCTTATTCTGTACCCATTTTGCCTTAGAAACTGTTTTAAGCGGCTCCTTGAGAGGACCGGGTTATTTATTTGACCCATTTCTTACCCTATGTATGTATTGCTGCACTGTTGTATTTCGATTTGGGATTGTTGTTGGGGAGCTTACCCCTTTTTCATTTGTAGAATCTTCCACTTTTTCTTCCTTTCAGATCAAGAGTGAAAAATATTTTCCCTTTTAGCCCTTTCCCTTATTCAATTAAGAAAAAAAAAAAAAGTTTACCTTAATAGTATGAATTATTCGTAAACAATTTTCCGGACCATAAGAAGTAATTTCGTTATTACTTGTGTGATTCTGCTTGAAGGCATTATACAATCAATTCATGTAATCTAGAAATTTAGTAAAGAAGAAAAAAAAATGACCAAACGTTTCAAAACAAAGGTCTAGTTTGCCCAAAAAAAAAAATAAAAAATGATGGAGCTAGTCTAGAAATGAATTTGAATGAGAAATCTATTTTGACAAGCCATATTATTTTCAGACCATTACTTACCAAATGGATCGCATCACTCCATAAATTACAAAGCCTAATATTCAAAAACATATAAAATAAAAACTTGATGTTCATGAATTAGCTCTTTGATTTTCTTAGATGTATGGCCCTCGGTTATCAGGGCAAAAAGTATAAAGGGCAAGAAAAATGGGGAGAGAAAGAAGAAGAGAGTATGGGGAAACGAGGGAATGGAAAGAAAGAAAGTGGTATGGTAGACTGGTACTCTAGTTTTAAATATTTTTAATTTTGGTTTGAAATTTAAAATTTAAATGATTGATTTGCAAATTTCTTCGATTCTTTTATTATTATTATTCATTTTTTGATTTTTGTTGTTAGTGGGATTTGATTTTCTTATCCAATTTTTACTTTTGTTGCTTTTTTCTTGAACTACCTATTCATAAGATCTTTGACACTATCTTGCATTAGATACATGGATCTATGGCAACCATGCACGTCTTCTCCACCCCGGAGCACTTAGGTTAGAATCTTGCATTTGTCCGACTAGCAATTGAAAAAAGTTGTTGGGCCCGGCGTGGCCGACATAACAGATCTAATAGAGATATATATATATATTCTATAGGATTCTTGAAGAGATACATGATTATATAGGAAGAGACTTTGAGTAAGCCATGCTCTACGTACAACGTTCATGCATGTTATCATTGGGATGTGCAAATCATGGAGTAAATTAGTAATATTGCTCTGCTGTGTCGAAACAAGGCTGATTTTTTTAAAGTCTAAGAATATGATTACAAAAATGATGAAGGATAAATTTTTCCAAATTTCTTAGTTAAATAGTTAAATGCTCAATATTGGATATTAAAAAGAGAAGTATCCTACAAAAGAATATGTGAAAACATCATCACAATTTCTTTTATGATATTCTTACTGAAGCTAGCCATCTTTGGTAATACTGCGAATGCAGGTTGAGAAGGATGGACGGTTGGAAGAGCTCCATGATGTTGTTTCTCCAACTATACCAGTTCGTGACCTGGTTGATATCTATAAAAGGTTCCTGCTTCATTACTGTGAAGACTTCATTGCCCAAAATAATGCTGGTAATTGGTATGCAGATCTTCTGTTGTCCTCCTAATGTGTTAAGAAACTGCATATAGGCTGGTAATTACATATATTCTTCAGGCCTCAGCAACCAGGTCTAGCTCGTGTTGAAGCTTTTGAAGCTAATGACGAAGAGTAATGTTAGAGAAAAGAAATAAGTCTTTTTTATGTCATTCCAAAATTGATGTGCCTTTTAAAATTACCATTGGATCAAAATTATTGATATGGTTTTTAAAATTACTATTGAATCAAAATTCAGATCCAATGGTAATTTTAAAAGTCACATCAATTTTGGGAGGACAAAAAGAAGACCCGAGTCTTCCCTCTAGCATTACTTGATGACGAAGTAGTGTTGATTTTGAACCAGAATGGTAGGTTATATAATTGGCATCTCAGACTTATTTATTCTTCCATGGGTATATTTTATGGTTTTAATTTTTTTTTTTAATTTTTTTTTTTCTGTCCTTGTAGAAGTACTTATTGGTTGTCATCAAAACGTTATAACATAAAAGGAAAGTTGCCAAATGAAAGCCACTCTTTCTGAAGAAAGGGACACTAGTTCAAGTCATGAATCCACTAAAAGGAGACAAAACAAGACAGAGAGAGTGCAAAATAAACACACTATCTTGAGTTGAACTTAAAACTCAGATTCCCAGTTTAGCTTTCTTATAATATTATAACCACTAAGGCTTTGCTTCTCTGTGAGCTTCTGTCTTCACTCTTTGTAGCGTGACCAACAAAAAGTTGTAGAAATCTATTGTAGGGGTTTGCTTATCTCACTTAAGCAAAAATTGGAAGGGTTAGCATGATAGCATGGTCTAGGAAGGTCAATTTTTAGCTACTGACTCAGTATTCCTTGGCGGAGTCTTTGCACGAATCTGCACTTTCTCCAGCACAAGTGAATATTGATTTCTATTCATACCTTATTTGCTTTTCTGTTGGTGAACTATTCAGTGTTTTGCACAATGAATTTTTGTTTTTCTGTCAAAAGACAATCACCTTTGGCTAATTCGAATCGATGAAAGTTAATGTTTCTACAAGTTGCACATGAAAAGGGAAATGGGAGATAGGTTCATGCCTTCCAAGTCACGACATCAGGCACAAGACACCTCAATGACCAAAAGATGTACTGGATAGGAAAATTCAGTTTTTAGGCATGTCAAGTATTTTCCAACTATACATATTAGTAAATAAGAATTACTATTAGACAAAAAATTATGTACATATAACTTAGGGAGGAATGACCTGTAAGGTTTCCTCATTGAAAGTCAGGCTTCCCCATTTCCAACCGAGTCCCTTCAGCAGATCGAATCAGATTTTGGATCTCCTTCACATGGCTAGTCATCCCATTGACTGAATAAGTTTTAATCATGGTTCTATATGTAATCTTATCAGGCTTACATCCATTCTGCTCCATCATGTCAAGAACTCCCTTCATCTCTGCGAAGCATCCCATCCTCCCATAAGCATCCACCAAACAATTGAAAAACACAACATCCAGTGTTACATCCGAATTCTCAATAAAACGCAAAACACCACCGATCTTTTCAGGTTTACCCGCTAGCCCATAAGCCCTTACAAGCGAGCAGAGTGTCACACAGCTTGGCTTGATCCTCTCTGACCGCATTAGCCTGAACAAAAACTCCATCTGTTTTAAATCCCCAGCCTTCCCGAATGCGTCAATCACCACATTGTAGGTAACAATGGTCCAAGAGTAATGGTACTTCTGCATGTATTCCATCACAGCGCTCATTTTCTCATAATCTCCAGCTTTTCCATAGCAATCTAGGAGAATGTTGAAGGTCTGAATGTTTGGTTGGACCCCAGCACTCTGAAATTTCTCATAACACTTTTCCATTGTTTCTATCTGCCCATTGCTGCCAAAGGCTCTGATTGTGGAGTTCATGGTCCAAGCATCAGGTTCAGAATCCCGCTCATGGAGCATTTCCACAAGTATCGATTCCATCTCTGCGAACCTTTTAGGAAACAGAGAGAATAAGTTACTGCTCTGAGATTGAAGTATAATAAGATCATGCTCCATCTGGTTGCCAAGTATATAAGATAAAAAGAAAATGATCTATTTTCAAATGTGATCGAGTGGGGAACAGGGGTTGATGCTATGAGAAGTGATGATGGTGGAAGCAGCGTTTCGCTTTCTTCATGTTTAGATGATGGTATATTTCAAATTGATATAACTCTGTTCCCTCATTTTCATGGCAACCAGATGGCACATGCAAAATCCATAAAAGGATGAGAGATTAGCAAGATACTTTCTGGCCTTCCCATAGGCATCAATTAGGGTATTGTATGTGACCGTGTTTGGTCTGATTCCCTGAGCTACCATGTCAGAGAGCAGGGCCTGCACTTTGTCAAAAGCAAAATCCTGTAGACATGATTTTATGAGGATCGAGTAAGTCTGCACATCAGGTTGACAATCGGGAGTATTCTTCATATGCTCGAGGAGGGAAAATGCTTGGTCAAAGAGACCACTCCTACTGTAGGCAGATAACAGAGCAGTGTAGGATTCATGGTTCACAACACAGCCTTCATCAATCATGGCTTGGAAGAGTTCATGAGCTTTGTCAGGTCGCTTACATTTTCCAAGCATCACAATCAACTTGATGTACACTCCAGAGTTGGGCCTGTACCAGAGCTGCTCACGTAGTAATTCAAAAACCTGTAAATACAAAAGATACCATTTTTATGAGACGAAAAACTGGTATGACTACTTTAGTTTTCTATTAAATAGAATTCAGATTGTTGTAATGCTTTTGAAAAAAAAAAAAAAAAAAAACCCCAGTTTCTTTGCTGCTCCCACATTTTCCAAATTTCTCATTTTTGCAATGGAAAATGACGAAAATCTAATATCCTGAACTAACAAAAAAAAAAAAGAAGAAGAAGAAGCAAAACTAATATTCAAACCCGAATTTCTTTGCTGCTCCCACATTTTCTCAACAAACAAAACAGAACCCAAATCCAAATCAACAAAAAGTAAGCCAATCTTGAATTCAGTTAAATTGATATATATATATATATATATACTCCCAACATGCAAAACCCAACATTCAAAATCCCAATGTATCACCTTAACCTACATTTTCTAAGTAACCAAACGCAGCACAACTCCTAATCCAGACATAAACACCAAAACCCTTCCTTTTTTTTTTCCAAACCAAAAACAGACCCAAATGGTTTTAGATTCCCACATGCATATATATAAAGAAGAACAAAACATTGTGACAGACCTTGAGAGCAGACTCCCAACGCAAAGCAGTGGTCCTCTCGTAAAGGGCTTCGAGTACAGTCCTTGGAAGCAACCTCTTGGAATTGGTGCCCTTCTTCTTCTCAATGAGGGCCTTGGTGGCCTCTCTCCGCAGTATCACAGAAATTGCTTTCTTCGACGCTATCTTCCTGTTCACCTCCTCTCTCTTCCCCCTCGCTTCTAGCTCCTTTAGCTTCTCTATGTCCCTCACTCTTCTTTGGCCTCTCTCGGTCACCGTTAGTGCATTTGTGTTCTCTGGGTTAGTATTTGAGGTTGCAGAAGATGAAGAAGAAGAGGAGGATGAGGAGGATGGTTTGGGTTGTGAGAGTACGGGTCGCCGATTAAACGACGGTGGGAACGGGTGGGTGGGGCCGGTGAGCGAGGCCATGGATTTTTCAATCTGTGAAGCACAGAGACTTCCTGTAGAGTTCTGCACAAAACAACGGTTCTGCATCTTAAAAAGACTCGACAGAATAAAACGGCAGTAAGCCCATATGATGTTCTAGGAAGGCCCATTACCTTCGGACCATACCCACGATCCAGATTAGTCCGATAATTGTCCGACGGTGAGAGGATAAGAGAACATGAGGTCGAAGAGTAAAGCTACATACTTCACAAACATACCATAAATGTTTTATTAGAATTTTTTTTTTCTTTTTTCACAAGAGCTAATTTAATGACTACTAGATCTTGCGACATCAGGGTTTGATAAATTAATTCATGGATAATTTTATTAATTTATTGGAGTCTTTAAATAATACTTACAAGATAACACCCAAATTGATTAGAAGTCCAATAACGATAAAATTCTAATCCAAATCCTAATCGATACCTCACTAATTAAATTCTCTACCATTTATTAACGTACCAAAAAATCAGAATTGTAACCTTCTAGTACAATTGCGTGTTATAACCTTCTAGCACAATCATGTTATCTAACATCTCTTCAAATTTTGGACTTCTCTCACAACAATATTACAGAGACTATACTAAAATGCCTCAATAATTTCACTGTTATAGCTCAAACACAAAGTTCATATGTAAGCATTCTTTATCCATATGTTTCTTTTTCTTCTTCTGGGACTTCCTTTGTTTTCACTTTCACCTACACTGACAATTTATTGGTGAGTTTCAAAGACAAATATGTCAAGTATAATAAAACTCTTGGACTAGTAAAAGCCATTGATCTTTCGAGCAACAAATTGACAGGAGAAATTTCGCAAGAAATAACAAGTCTTTCAGGATTGATTGGCTTGAAGCTGTCTAGAAACTTGTTGACTAGAATTATCCTTCAGAATATTAGTGACATGGAAAGATTGGAGTCTTTAGACTTGTCGAGAAATCACCTTTCAGGCATAATTTCTCCAAGCCTAACTACTTTGAGCTTACTAAGTTACTTGAATTTGTCAAACAACAACTTGTTAGGTAAAATCCCATCAGGTACCCAACTTCAAAGCTTTAGTGCTTCTACATATGCAAGTAACCAAGATCTCTGCGGCTTGCCTCTTCCGAAAAGGTGTTTAGGAGATGAAGCACAAGATCCTCAAACCGGTAGCAAACATGGAGAAGGCAATATTGAAGAACATGCAGACTCCCATGAACATTTATGGTTTTATACTAGCATTGCACTCGGATTCACTGTTGAATTTTGGGGAGTTTGCGGATCGTTGCTATTGAAGAGTTCTTGGAGGCATGCCTATTTCCAGTATCTGGAGAGAATAGGAGATTGGCTCTACATAACAAAAGAGATCAGCATGGCCAAATTACTGGAAACTTCAAGACTCGGTGCTAATAAGATCAAAATATTTAGTCGAGGTAGCCCTGTTATTCTGAATCATGACCTTATTCTTCCAAATAATCATGCTTGACCGTTTATTATCTTTTGTGATAGTAGTGCAAAATTTGGGTTGTGGCCAAAGCTATTAACTTTTGCCCTGTCTCTATTAAATAACAAAAATATTTTATACTTTTTTGTACTTTTCTTGTATATATATATATACAAAAGTAGTGGTCGTATGGATTGGAGAAGGCCTACACAGGTCCATGGGATTACCATTGGTATCTTTCACTAAAGAAATTGAGATATATATTTTTGCTTACTTAATGTTTTTTTTTTTTTTTTTGCATATTAAATTATCAATTCATATGTTATAAGAATATATTTTTGCTAGTTTAACTAACCAATTTCCAAAACCTCATCCATCAGCTTAAGCTTATCTAAGCCATCATTTGAGGCTAATGGATGGGATACACACACTGGGAAGTCTTGGCAACGTCACCTGCAAATAATGCTTTTGATCTTTCTTGCTTCCACCTTGGATGAACTCCAGGATTCAGTAATAAGGGGCATCTTCAGTACTAAGAGGGGTTTGCAGGCTTCATAAATCTTTGTATGGTCTTAAGCATGCCTTAGTGGTTCTCCAAGTATAGCTTTCTTCCACTTTGATTGACCAAGGTTTTGCACAATCCAAATCTGATGATTGCCTCTTCACCCGCATGAAAGATTCATCCTTTGTTGATCATGATAACAAGCATACTTTGCTTGTTTATGTAGATGATATCGTGATAGCAAGCAACGATACTCAAGCCATTTTGCTGCTTTTCATCTTAAAGTCCTTGGGAGTTTTGAAAATATGTGTTTTTCAAAGGAAGTATGTTCCTGCTCTAGTTCCTATGAAACCCAATCTCAAATTGTCTCGTGATGAGGGTGAATTGCTTACTCGGTCTCTTAAGTCAGTTTATGGATTCCTTGATGCAAGTTTTTTCTTTATTTTATTAAAGAAAAATGCTATAACATCTACCTATATCATTCTCCTATCCTTATTCTTTTCAAAATTACCATTAGATCTATGGTCCCCATATTTATTGGATCATGAAAACCACAAATTCAATGGTGATGATAATATTTAGAAGGATGAAAGAAGAACATGGATAAATATTATAGCATTTCCTTTTATTAAAATAATACTTTTAAAAATTTTTATTCATTATAATTAAAAACCCATCTCCACCAAAAACACCAAATTAAACAACCATTCACTCCGAATTTCCATTTTCTCAAATTGTTTTACGTTCCCTTTCTTTTCACACCGTTTCTCAGCAACCAAAACCACATACTACGCAAACTCCAGCACCCCAATAAATTCAAGCCCCTCAAACTGCCCCTATGGCAACTCAAGCCCCCCCCAACTGACCCTATGGCGCCGCCGCATCAGCTTGTATTTTCACTGCATAAGCCACCAGCACCAACACAAAACACTAGTCTACTTCCAGCTCCAAATGAGGGTAATTTGTTTTTAATAATTTTAATTTGTTTTTCAGTTTTTTTTTTTTTAATAATTATAAGGATAATTTGTATTAAGTTAAAGGACAGAAATTTTTTACAAACTGTTTTGTAAGAAACTCCTACAAACCAGCTTGTAAAAGTGACATGTGTCCTTTAAACATGTGAGAAGCACATGTTTTATTTATAAAATGTGCTTCTTATATGCTAATTTAATAGCATTAATAATAAAACATCTGAAATTTAATAGCATTAATAATAAAACATATGCTTAAAAGACACGTGTCCACTTTTACAAGCTGGTTTGTAGGAATTTCCTACAAACCAGTTTGTAGGAAATTTCTGTCCTTAAGTTAAAATGAGAGGCAAATACAATATTTTTAGTTTTAATGGTGCGCTTCATTGCTCGCCTCGAATACATTCCTCTAATAAACTCTAATAAACTAAGATTATGTTTGATACGTAGAATGACTATTTTTTAGAATAACCTTTATTAAGAATGAAATGAGTTAAATAAATTAGCATTGTAATAGTCACTTTCATAGCCATGAGAAAATGTCTATTCCTTCGGTCGATGAAATAACAATTCTTTTTAAATTTGAAAGAAATAGTTATACTCTCAATTGAATGAATAGACATTCCCTCGTAACTATCGAAATAGCTATTCCATGGATAATTCATTTCACTCATTCCATTACTAAAGGCTATTCCTTAAAATAACTATTTCGCGTACCAAAAGTGACCTAATTAACTAGACTCAAAGTATAAATTTGGCTTCAGAAGATTAGAAACATGCACATAAGAAATGCTAAATGCAGAAGGAACATGTAGAGCAAGCAAGGACGGCTACTTACATTTGATTGTAGCTCAAATCATATCAGTAAGTTAGTAATTTGTAAAAGACGGATAGGTAGAGTAATGAGAAACTTCAATTTACTCCATTCAAATGCATTTGAAATGTATGAATTAGATGGATCAAGTTTCATCATTGCCAGAAGAAAACGAAAGACACAATAAATATCTGATCCAGTACACCAACCTACAACCCCCCCCCAATCACTAGCTCCTCTCATTTCTTATTACCACCGACATTGTTCCCTCTCGCAGATTGCGCCGCTTTCCTCGCCGCCTTTTCTTGTAGCGCCTTCGCATCCCTATCCAAAAAAAAAAATAAAAAAAATTGAACACTTAAAAGCACAATGCAAGAGCAATAACGGCGTTGGGAGCTACCTTTCACGGCGTTGCTCCGGGGTGAGACCGTCGCTTTTGGGATTCTTGGGCTTGCAGCCGGAACGGGCCTGGGCCCGCTCACGGTCTCTGTCTCTCTGGTTACCGCGTTCGCTTCAGTTAAAGCCAAACAAACAGAGAGACAAGATCACAAAACAAAACCATTCCTTTTAGCTATCAAATTCCACATATGTTATCCGTTTGACTCCCGAGAAAAAAAAAATCAATAAAAAAACAAGCTTCAAAATCTTCAATTCTCGTTCTTCAGTGCAAGATCGGAAAGTTATTAATATTTCTTTGGTTTTCTCGGGAAACCAAACGGAGGAAAGAAACAACAAACCGTCGGAATCGTAGAGAAAAAGCTGATCTACGAAAGGATATGACTCATCGTTGATGGATTCTCACACAGTCAAAGTAGATCGGATTAGATAAAAGCTGCTGAAACTTCACACAATCAAAAACACACACAAAAAATATCAATAATCAATTATATTACTTAAAAACCTAAACTTGAAAACTTAAAAAGAGAGGGAAAGTGATTACCTTACTGATGAGAACAGAAACAAAGGTAGTGATCAGAGACAGATTTTGCTGTTTGCGAAGGACTTTCTGACAGGAATGCGTGACTTCAAAGCGAAAAGTTGTTTGTACGCCACTAATTATCTGTGGAAGGGTCGAGAAGCCACGGTTTGATACTATTAATGATGATTCTTAGCTGGATGCCAACCGTCAGATCTCTGGATTCCCTTCTTCTTCTTGACCGTCCAAAAATTACAAGATGAGCTTTTAAGTTGGGCCAGGCTAAGTTTGGGCCTGTGAAGTCAGAGTAGTCGAGCTGGGATCTGAGGGGGTTGTTTTAAATGGATCAGATTGATCCACGACACCCAAGGGGACATGAATTAGCTACTAAGGTACAAGTCCAAGTTCAAAACTTTATTGTAAGCTTCGTGCCTGTTTGGAATTGCGATTTCAAAAATAGCAATTTTAAAAAGTGTGATTTGAAAACGTAATTTTTGGAAACGCAGTTAAGCGTTTGGCAAAATCGCTGTTTAGCATTTAAAATCGCAGTTTAGCCTTTTAAAATTCTGTGTTTTTAAAAAAGCACTCCCTTACTTGCGATTTGAAATCGCAAATTTTCTGCGTTTTCAAATCGCAATTTTTTAAAATCGCAGTTCCCAAACAATTTAGTTTTTACGATTTGGTTTAAAATCGCACTTATTATCTATAAAATCGCAATTCCAAACGCACCCTTCAGCTTACAAGCTCATTGGGATTAATTAGAGCTTAAAATAGAAAAATATTTAAATTACTACAACTTTTATTACAATTTTTACAAACTCTTCGAGCAATTCATATAAATGCCATGTGGTGGTACACTTGTGAAAAAATTATACAATAAAATTTGTTAGGTAAATTTAATTATTTAATAGCTGACATGTCACTTTGTAAAAAACTTTGTAGTGCTCTTAACATTATTTAAAATAATAATCGAGTCCTATCTTTAAGGCTGACTGATTAATTCTATGTATTATCATTGTGGATATTTATATAATGCTTATAAGTTTTAAAAGAGAGAGATCTGGACTCAAAAAAGAAAGTAATGCTAAATACTACGTTCCTACTTCATTGAGACCGCCCATTAGCCCTTAGAGTTTTTTGCATTAACAATAATTGATTTAAAAATTAATAGACACTACTTCATCAATCCAATAAATAAGCGGATGGCACAGGGGCTACTGCTAAGATCACAGATTGGGATATATTTTGGGCCAAAAGTTGAAGCTTAAAAATGGTGAAAATGTAGATAACTAAGATAAGATGATCGGTACACCAAAGGAGTTGAATTCTTCGAGGATATCACGTCTCCTTAAGTTGTGGCATGCATGAAGATTTGCTGAGGAATTTGTTCCTGGATAAGATATGTGTGCATGTCACTATGCTTCAGTTTTGGTGTTTTCTTAGCTCGATCTGTATCCCAATGGTCCATGTTTCCTTTTCTTTGCTGTTGTTTAATTTTATTATTGCTACATGTAATTTTGTTCAGATTTATGAGTGGGCTAACGAGATTAACCAAATCCTGAGTATGATTAATTTGTTTGTTAATAGTGGTAGTGATAAATATGTAACGAGTAAGGAGACTAACAAAGATTTGATTTCATACATTTTACGGATCGAGGAGATGTTAGATAGATGTAAAAATGAGGAATATGAATTGGTTGCGGTGATAACAAGGAAATTTTGGTTAGGAGGAAATACAATGGTACATGGGAGAGAGTTTATTCATCCTAACCAAGTTATTCGAGGGGGTTGAATAATCTCTTGATGAATTTAGTAGAAATGGAAGATAATAAAGATATGGAGCAAAGGGTGTAGAAGCTAGGCATCCCCCCATTTAGGAGTCCAAAAAGTGAATTAGGATGTAACACTCAATACCCTAAACGGATGCATAGGCATTGGCATTATTGTGCGGGATCGTCAAGGATAAGTACTTGCAACTAAAAGTATAACCAAATTTGCAATTTTGAAGCCATTAGGGGCGGAGGCTTTGGCTACATTGCACGCAAAGGACTTCATTTGTGACTTGGATCTATAAAAAATCATAATAAAGGGAGATGTGGTCCAAATTGTGAAAGCAATGGATCAAAATTAAAGTAGATTGGACAACTAGCGACGGGTACAATATGTGTTTTGAATATGCTACAAGATTGGTAGATCTACCACGTCAAAAAAGAAGCTAAGTCTGATGCACATGGACTAGCTAAATCAGCAGTTAAACAGGTCATGGATTAAGCCTTTTTTTTTTTTTTAATCAAAGCGGAAAAAAGGGGGGGTTACATGGAATCAAACTAGAAGAGGGTAGACTCTCCAACAACATACTCAGACGGAAAAAAACAATGCCAAAAGAAGAACAATAACTAAAAAATGGATCTATAAATGATTCCAAAGAAAACGATCATATCCTATGTAAGAGCCGCTAAAAAGCGATAACCAAAGGCAAAGAGACATGGGTAAAAGCTTAGGTCATGAATTAAGCTTGAATATAAAAGATTGTTAATTGTATATGTGACTTTGTATTATTAGAACAACAAGTTCTCTCTTATAGATTATGAATAAATCATGAATGTTTTCAAAAACAAAAAACAAATATGGATTCTTTTTCTTTTTAATTGTTGAATTAAGTACACGCTCAACGCATCTTGATTTATGAACCAATTATGTAACCCCATCATTGAATAAAAAAAATGATAAGATCCACAATTATGATTTCTCCTAAAATTGAAAAGAGATCTAGGATAAGAATAATGTCATAAATTTAACTAAACATCTATCCAATATAGGATCCTCTTTTTTTTTTTTTTTTAATAAATCGGATTCCATTTCATTGAACTCAAAAAGATAAAACATGTTACTCTAATAAAACAATATTACAGATAAAATTTGAAATTTCTTCTATCTATACATGGCTTATGACTTGTTTAATAGCTATTTTGGCTAAAACATGAGTAGCAAAATTTCCTTCCCTTCTAACATGGGCAATTTGCCAATTTTGCATACAATTCAATACCCATTTTATGTCGTGAATAATTTGATCATATTTGTTCCAATTCGGTCCTCGAGATGTGACAGCATTCACCACTTGAAGCGCGCCACCTTTTAAAAAGATCTTTTGTAAGCTCAAGTCTCTATTAAATTATGCTAGTATGAGTGACTGTAACAAGCTCTAAAATCCTTCGTTTAGTTAAGCTTCTCGCTGCTAGAACAAAACTGTCGTGATCCCTCACTATGATTCTCATTCTCAAACGGCTACTGCTATTATCGACTGCAACATCCATGTTTACTTTTTTCTAACCCTATCAATATCAAATTTGGAGGAAATCTTTTATTCCCGAATTTAAAACAACAATATTGTAAAACATAGAAAGCAATGGGTATAGTGGGGGGTCCATGGAGAGCTTAAAATAATAATGGTCATACATGTGAGATCATCAATGCAATATGAAAAAAGGAAACAAGAAAAATATTATCTCTCTTCAACTTATTCTGACCAACCCAGACCAATAATTAGATTCTTGGATCCCGTCAGCAACATCCAAAATCTATCCCCCCTAAATATTTCTATACATATTCTATTAGGAAAAAAAATAGTGTTTAGGAGAAGTTTAGTTAACTGGTGGGAAGTGGGAACCAAAACTAAGCCGGAAAACCCTTTTTTATTTTTTTGTTAAAAAAAAAAAAGAATTCTATCTCTAAGTTCTCTTCAGGTCAACTACTCAACATTAAACTAGAATATGTAAATGATCTGTTTTAGGAAGACTTTTCTGAGTTAGGTTTTATTATTTGAGCGGTTTACGTAAGGCCAAAACATTTAGTGTGTGATGATAACAACAGTTCTTTTATATATATATATATATACTCAATTCTTATTTTATTCTTATTTTGTTGAATTGACGTGGTAATATCTAAGTATCTTTTATTAAAAAAGAAAAAAAATTAAGAGTTAATAAATATTGCTATATCAACTCAATAAAACGGGAGTTTGAATTTTATAATTATATATATTGTAGTTAAGCAGCTCGGCATTGTCGTTTTCATTCAAGGACATGATTCTTTTTATTCAGTTTATTGAATTGATATGCGTCTAAAATGTACATAATTTTTACATGCATTTTAAATACATGTTAGTTTAATAAGTCTCCAACTCAATTAAAAGGAAAAATTTATCAATCAAAATAGTTCACTCAGTTTTGATCTAAATTGATTTACATTGTATATTTAATGAATAATATAAAAAACTACACTTGCATAGCAATTTACTGATATATAGTAGTGCCAATCACCTGTTTAATTTCTAGAGTTACTCTAATTTAATTATCACATCCATTTGTTTGATTTATTTATTTATTTATTTATTTATTTTTTTTTGTGGTGGGGGATAAAATCCAATAGTTGGACTCGCAGGCCTACTAGGAGTAATTTAGTGCCAAGGGGATTTTCGTGGTGGACCATTGCATCTTCTAACGTTATAATTGTTTTTCTTGGTCCAGCATATGATTGATTGTCTTGCACATGTAGTCCGTATTTGTCTTATTTATGACCTCCTGAATTGAGTGTAATTTAACAGTGATATTAAAATTTTCATGTTGTTTCCACATAAAATGTTTGTGGCGTTTGGCTTATATGAAATATAAGTAACGATAAAATATAGCCAATGGCTTCTAACAATTTTCGGTGGCTGAATACGGTCCAACGGTTTAAAAATAAGAAATTTAAACTCAAAAAATAGTTTACAAAATTTAAAAATAGAAACTATTTTTTGAAACTAGAACAAATTTTTTGGTCAATTTTCAGTTACATCATACATCGAAAAATATGAAAAATATATTTTTTAAAATAATTTACATCGAAACAAGCAGAACCTAAATCTTATAGTTATAATTTTAGCGCACTCTTTATTATTTCAAATGATTAATAAGATTAGGAAGATCATATGTAATAAAACTTCTCCGATTCCGTCTCAAATTATGTATAAATTTCAAATTTTTTTATCATACCGATAAACTTTGAAGGATCAAAAGAAAATCCATCACCATCAGTCGCCCAAGTTAGTAATATTCCATTAACCAACAGGCCATCCATGATCCATAGATAGCACCGATAAGATAAGCCACAATCACATGAATTTTGTATACGACTGGACAGTCTGGACTCTGGACGAGACAAAGATGAAAGTGATAGAACTTGAAAAAACAAAGAAGCAAAAATATCAAAATGGGAGAGTTTCTCTAATGATCAGTAATGCTAGTTGTCTTCCATCTATCTCAATTTTCGAGTTTTTTTTTTTTCTTTTTTACACGGGTAATTTAAAAATTGGTTGAGACCGAGATATCAATATTGTCAAATAATTATAATATAAAAAATTTTGTATTTTTTTTTTTAACAATAAAAAATCTAAAAATTGATTAGAATTATATTGTAATTGTGAGATTAAGATAGATTAAAATAATAAAATAAAAATATAGATTACAGCGTTACACATTCTCAAAGTGTTACCTCGGGTAAAGGGAGGCGGGGGCCCATATAATTGCCCATAAGACTCGTTCCACTGTCCAATCTCTCATTTCCTCCCATTATTTCTCTCCCTCTGCCCCCAAAAAGAAACTCAAAACACAATAATATCAACATTTCGACAGAGAAAGAAAGACAAGAGAAAACAAGACAAACTGAAAAACAGATCCAACAACAAATAGGAGAGAGACAGAAAAAAAAAAAAAAGTCTCGAACTTTTGGTGCGCCTGATCTTTCTTATCCCTTTATCTTTCTTTTACTCTCTCATTTATTGATTGCAATTATTTGTACTTTTTTTGATTTCTTTTCTTTAATTTTTTTTTTTTATCCCTTTCATAATTGTCTGTGAAGAATAGTTCTTTGTCTCTCATTGTTGATACCAACCTCTTTTACAGTTATACGAGTAAAAAATTATTGAAGGCTGGCGAAATATCAGCTCTGTCCCTCTCCCTCAGTACCTTATAAACAGAACAGCCATTACAGATCACAGATCGTAAGGTATCCTATGCTTTTTTTCTTTCTCTCTTTTTTTTGGTTCCTTTTTTTTTTTTTTTCTTTCATTTCCGCTTTCTCGGTAATAACAAACACGGAAACAAAAAACGTATTTCTCAATTCTCCCCGAGGACTGCTTTGATATTCTCAAAAACAACGAAATTCATGCCGAATCAATCGCATTTACTCTCGGAGATCTGATTCATTACGATCGCCATTCTTCTCGCCTTAATTTCATCTTCTCCATCGCCGAATTCCTTATTTTCTTTGTTTGACAGAGCAGAAGCCTCCAATTATTTGTTGCTTTTATCGTTTCACTCATTTATTGGATTTTAATATTTGATTGCAATTTGTTTGCGAGCATGGAAGGAGGTGCGCGGCGGCTAACGCTGTGGGATCAGATGTCCACGGTAGACGGCGGCGTCGCGCGGGAGGCGCTATCCGGCTTGACACTGAACGACGTGCTGAGCAGCCCGGCTGAGAAGCGAGCCGCCGCGCCGGCTTCGCCAGCTTCTCCGGCGCCTCAGCTGAGTAATCGGACCCTCCTGGACGTGATCCGAGAGCAGGACCTGAACGCCAGGTCGTCCTACAAAAACATCTTTGAGAACCAACACAATGGCAGGGACAAGAAGTCTTGGAAGAGCTTCAAGGACAAGCTCCGTCTCAAGCGCGCCGGGGCTGCTTGGACCTCGTCCGTCCCTATCCCGGCCTCGGATATCCCTATCCACAATTGTAATATGAGTGACAGTAATAGGAGGTTGCTTTCGCTTTCTAGGCGCAACTCGGTCCGGTTCCAGTACTCCGCCGAGCCGACTCAGTCGGAGGAGGATCCGAGTTGTTCCTCGTCGTCCTCAGGTCCGGGTTTGAGGCCGCAGATCACGCGCCGGAGCTCAACCCGGTTCGGGCAGTTATTGGCTTCGACGCCGTCCGAGTCAACTCAGGACGGCGATTCGGACTCCTCCGACGCGCCTCTGACGCGGGTTCCGAGTCTCAGACCACAAATCTCGCGCCACAACTCCACGCACTTCCTGTCGAGTCAGCGCCAGAATTCGATGTACAACAGGGACGCCATTGACGTTGACGAAGACGAAGAAGAAGAAAGACCTCCGCACGCGCCTACGCGCCAACTCGCGGCGGTATTGGCGGAGGAGAGATCGCTATCGGCGCGTGAAGCGGTGGCCGCGCAGGAAGCGGCGGAGGCGGCAGCGGCAGCGGAGAGAGAAGGTCAGGCGGGAGATGCGGCGGATACGGAGGCGGCGGCGCCGGTGGTGAGGATGTCGTTGATGGACCTGATGGACTATAACATGGCGGACGAGGAAGAAGACGAGGAGGCTGAAGAGGAGGAGGAGGAGGAGGAAGAGGTGGTGGAGGTGGGAAGGGGAGGAGCAGAGCACAACTGCTGCGTGTGCATGGTGCGGCATAAAGGTGCGGCGTTTATACCGTGTGGCCACACTTTCTGCAGGCTATGCTCCCGGGAGCTCATGGTCTGTAGAGGTAACTGCCCTCTCTGCAACCGTTTCATCTTGGAAATTCTCGACATTTTCTAATCTTTCTTTTTTTGGACATCCTTTTAAATTATATTCATAATTCCACATTTTTTGTCTATAAAGTTTTTTGATTGCTCAGTCTGCTAGTGAAGTGGAAACCTCTTTATTTCTATTTTTTATATTTGGTTTAGAATTTGTTTGTTTCGATTGCTTCAAATGGAATAGTTCTACTTCCAATGATGAACCCATTTTATAGAAAGCATTTGCTTTTATATGGAATAGAAATTGTTCAATACACCGTGCATGTAACTGCATATTAGAGAGCATTTTGTCTAAAAATTTTATTTTTTTAGCCAAATTTTACCTCCTCCTCGAAACCACTAAATATCAAACTTTCTAAATATATATCTAATTTATTTAAATACTATTTTTTTTATTACTTTCGTTGGTTGAAACCGATACAAAGGTTTGCTAATCAATACAAACAGTAAATGTTTCTAAAATCGGAAATAGTCCTCTATTTCTGAGATATAGTATGGCATCTAAAACCGTAAATGTTTGCTAATCATTAATCAATACAAAGGTTAGTTGCATATTCTTGTGACACTCATGCAAGACTCAAAAATGGCATATTGAGAAGCAAAACCAAAACCCATAAATCAAATCGAACCCTGATTAATAACATGAGGTTCTCAGCGAGTGACGCTTAGGAGAAGTAATTTTTTGCGTAAATCATCGGCAAAAAGTGACGTGGAATGACAAGACTGTAATATGCAAAATTACAGTTTTGCCATTTCACCTAACTTTTTACTGATGATTTATTGAAAAATTGCTTCTTCCAAGCATTACTCGGTTTTCAGCTACCAAACAAAAGGTAAACCCCAAATCGAACCCAAATATGACAAAATCACAACCCCTACATAAACAAACCCCAATCTAGCCCTAAACCCAATCCAATTCAAACAAAACAACTAAAACCCATAAAACCAACATGAGATTCATACCCAAATTCAACCCAAAAGAACAATCAAACCCAGATTCAACCCATAAAAGAGAACAATCAAACCCAAAAAGACTAGGATGAGAGATGAAGAAGCAAAACCTGAGATTTAGAAGCTTGCAAGTGTTGTTGAGTCTGCTAGCGCAAGAAGGAAATGTGAAAACCAGAGATTCAGAGTGCGTGAGAATGAATATAAAAATGTGAATAAAATGAAGTACGTCGCCGATGTATGCAACATTTTTATTTTAATTTTTAATTTTTTTTTTTTATTTTATTTTTTTTATTTTTTATTTTTTTTGAGGGCTCGGCAGACCAAACGAATGAGTCTGACAAGAGGCTAATTCGCTGTAGCAGTACTGAGTTCATTGCAAATAGTAATTTGAGGAAGCTTGTCAAAACTTGGCAAAAAATATCTTTTACGAGCTTGTTAGGAGTGCTCTTAGGGCCAAGCATTATATGGATTACACCTGCCGTCGTCAATTTTGATTGAGATCTCTTACGATTTGCTGTTTGAATTACTAATTTTTAACAATTTAGGCATCAATTGTGAAAAAATTGGAATAAGAATTCCCTACAATTTTAAAGAAATTGTAGATTCTCAATTATGTGAATTCATGCCCTTTTTGCATCAAATGGCATAAACCTGAGATTTAGAAGCTTGCAAGTGTTGTTGAGGTTGCTAGCGCAAGAAGGAAATGTGAAAACCAGAGATTCAGAGTGCGTGAGAATGAATATAAAAATTTGAAAAAATGAATTGACGAAACATTGAGGCTCGGCAGACCAAACGAATGAGTCTGACAAGAGGCTAATTCGCTGTAGCAGTTATTGAGTTCATTGCAGATAGTAATTTGAGGAAGCTTGTCAAAACTTAGCAAAAAATATCTTTTTACGAGCTTGTTAGGAGTGCTCTTAGGGCCAAGCATATAATGGATTACACACTGCCGTCGTCAATTTTGGATTGAGATCTCTTACGATTTGCTGTTTGAATTACTAATTTTTAACAATTTAGGCATCAATTGTGAAAAAATTGGAATAAGAATTCCCTACAATTTAAAGAAGTTGTAGATTCTCAAATTATGTGAATTCATGCCCTTTTTTTGCATCAAATGGCATAAACCTGAGATTTAGAAGCTTGCAAGTGTTGTTGAGGCTGCTAGCGCAAGAAGGAAATGTGAAAACCAGAGATTCAGAGTGCGTGAGAATGAATATAAAATTTGAAAAAATGAATTGACGAAACATTGAGGCTCGGCAGACCAAACGAATGAGTCTGACAAGAGCTAATTCGCTGTAGCAGTATTGAGTTCATTGCAGATAGTAATTGAGGAAGCTTGTCAAAACTTAGCAAAAAATATCTTTTTCGAGCTTGTTAGGAGTGCTCTTAGGGCCAAGCATATAATGGATATCACACTGCCGTCGTCAATTTTGGATTGAGATCTCTTACGATTTGCTGTTTGAATTACTAATTTTTAACAATTTAGGCATCAATTGTGAAAAAATTGGAATAAGAATTCCCTACAATTTAAAGAAGTTGTAGATTCTCAAATTATGTGAATTCATGCCCTTTTTTGCATCAAAGTGACATAAAAAATACTACTTATTAAAAATACTACAAATTACCAAAGAGAATTAAGTATACTTTCATCAAGTTTTTACATTATATGTAATAGAAAAGCTTAAAGTAAAAAATTGTCTTTTAATTTATTAAAGAAAAAACGTCTCTTAAAAAGTGAAGAAAAAACTTTTTAGAATGAATATTTTGTTTTTGGATGCTTCGGTAACATGTTTTCTTTTTAATATGTAGTATTTTTCAAATCATTCGATGCAAGAATAACCTAAATTCACAAAATTTGAAATTTTCTTAAAATTGTAGTGGATCTTATTCCAAAGAGGGCATATAAAACCCATATAACCAAATAAATTTTAAGTTATCTAACCACCTACTTAGACATAAATTAATTGCTAACCAATTCTAGAAACAAAATGAGGATAAAGCCCAAATGTAACATGCGATCCAATCAATGCACAAGTAATGCACCTCCTATCGATGTGAACTTCCGTTACCACAAAACATACACCGGCGATTTGCCTTTAATTGAATCTACAAAATTAATTTACCCTTCTCTTTCTCCTCATAATAATAAGGCCAAAAAAAAAAAAAACCAAGAGATAATTGCAATCAGGACATCAAAAATTACATAAAAACAGATAAATAAACTACGCCATTAATCGTAAATATTGGGATCAATTTAGAGTCATTAGTCAACATTTCTCTTCCACTTTTACCTTCTCCACCCCTATGTACTAATCATGTAGAATACAGTAACCATTAGACACGTATATATTATTATAATTTGAAAGAATTATGCTTATCCCCTAAGAGTCATAAACTGACATATCATATGCTGATAATTTCAAAACTATCATTTGTAACACTTCAGCCCCGTACACTTCCACTTTCTTGCAGTTGGTACTCCATTAGCATTTCACGTTTAAAATGGATGGAAACCACGCGTCACCCACACAAGCTAATTTTTTTTAAAAAAAAATTATTTCAAATACTCAAAATACCCCAATTTTTGGAGTCAAAATGTTGTATTTAAACTCCTAAAAAAACAAATAATTAAAAAATTAAGAAAAGAACAAAGTAAAATAAATAAATAAAGAAAAAGAAAACAAGAGAGAAAAAAAGGAGTAGAGGGGGTGGTTCGGCTTGAATATCAATTCGGGGCGACCGAACCACACCCTCGAGTTATGGGATTATTCAATCACCCCCTCAAAGATTTTGGGAGGTTACCTCTCTACTCTTCCATTTTCTTTTTGAAGGGTAATTTGAACATTTCAAGTAAAAAAATTGCATGTATAAGCCACACGCACAACTTTCCGTCCATTTTAATGTCAAAGTTAATGAAGAGTGTCAATTGAAAGGAACTTATAGTTTAGAGGACTATCTACAAATGGCCTGTCCGTTCAAGTAGTATTAAGTGTAATTTCCCCTCATAGTTTATAATACTTTTCTCCAAGCCCCTTATATTTTGTAATACAACAGTAGCTTGTTAACAACTATATATTTACTTCTTTTTTTTCTTCTATTCAAACTATATATTTACTATTTAAAATACAGCGATGCAGTAAACATCTTTCAAGTGTAATCACTTGTGTTAGGGGAAGAACCCGTCAACAAAGACAAGATGCCACCCCATCCTATACTTTTAACCTATCTATACCCATTAGTTATTGGCTCTTTCCATAATTTACACACAACGGTACAAAATCAGAAGTCGGTTGTAATATTTTCATTGATGGGGAATTTTCTAGCAATGCATGCAGTTAAGCAGCTGCAAACCAATGAGTAGTTATCTTTTGAGGAGCCCGACACAATTTAGGTTGCCTTACTATGTAGATTTGATCCCCAACTTTACTGTAAGAGTCCTGATTTCGGTACCATGTCCACAAGGCCCAAGTTTCATTCTTCACCTGCAAATATTGACACCCTTGGTCAGATTCTACTTTTAAGGGTGACTGCTGTATAGTTTGAAGATGGTTGTGGAGCTTGGAGAGAAAGAGAGAGAGCGAGAGAGAGTACCTCTAGGATCCCATGGCCAAAGCTACTTTCTCTTAAGGCACTGTATTCAGGTTGCCGGTCCCAACAGAACTTGCCAGCTGCGGGGCCCGATGTAAAATTTGTAGCGCAAAAGCCAACTATGTACTCGTCCGGAGTAGTCAATGGGTCTGGACAGTTGCCAGGATCATCGGCATGTTTAATCGCCATCTTTTCTCGATTACCCCCATCTCCGACCATAATATATACAGGACCACATGGATCTAATGTGTAGTTATAAACTCGATTTGACCTCTCGTAAGCATGGACCTGGTAATTGTTTTTATGTAAATAGCTTTCAGTACACTAGAAAACAATAAAAATCTTCAAGTAAAATTCATGATATGAATTACTTATAAAAAAAAAAAAGAAATTCATGATATGAGTTTCATTTAGGGCAGCAAATGAGCCAAGCCGAGCCAAGCTTTGCCCTACTCAAGCTTGGCTTGCTAAAAATTATACGAGCTCGAGTTCAAATCGAGCTCATTTCAAGCTCTAAAACCTGAGTGAGTTTAGCTTGATATTAGCTTGTCAAGCTCTGGAGAGCTTAACAATGCCATAAACTTTTAAAAATCCAAAAGTTATAACCACTTGATCATCAAAATGTCTTGATATAGTAACAAGCCCTTGAACCAAAAAGGAAAGGAATCCACTAACATTGCAGGCCTACCATCAAAAGTTGGAAAAGTAGAAGACCTTTAGCTGAACTTTGACAGAAGAAAATATATATAGCCAAAAGAATTTACATACATATAGATTTTTCAAGTATCAAGCTTTGTTTACGAGCTTGTTCACAAGTCTTGCTTATGAACTAGCTCACAAACTTTGTTTCCAAGCCTCAACAAGCTGAGCTTTTTGTTGCTCAAGCTTGACTTGTTTGTTAAACAAGCATTAAAAGAGGACTTCAGCTGGTTTATGTTTAATTAATAAACAAACAATTATAAGCCGAGTTTCAAGCTGCACATGAACGGCTTGGCTCACTTGTGGCCCTATTCATTCTTCATCAATGATAATGACCATGCTGTAACAAACATGCACGACATCAAGAACCAGTTAGCGTGGAAATGCTTGGTCCAATACAATTTAAGAGACACTGGGATACCAAAAAGATATGCCCATCCCTACTTATCCATGGAAGTTTAAAAGATAGTCTATTTCATCGCATGTGTAGTTCCATTTAGCATTTAAGAACCTGATGCATCTTTATTTCCTACTATCAATGTCAGCAAAGATCCATTCTAAATGACAGTAATGTTATCCCTAGAAATATTATGATAATAAAAAACCCTTCCATCCACTTTTATAGGCATGACTATATATAAAATCCTTTAAACCATAAAAGGGAATATAAGAAGGATGGTCATCATCACTTACATGTCCATTAAAGACTATGTCAACACCATAAGAGTAAAGCAAGTCTTCCATTGCCACCCTCATACACTCTACCTCTCTATAATGAGCTTTATAAGAACTGTACCAAGGTGGGTGCCAGGCAGCTACTAGCCATGGAGTTATCGATCTATCAACATTAGCCAAGTCTCTCTCTAGCCACTTGTATTGATCCGCTGTCAATAGACACCAGGCCTAATCAAGAAGACGCTCAAACCAAAAAGAGAAAAGTAGTAATGTGAAATGATCACATGCTTCATATAGGACAACAAATACGGTAGAAATTCAAAACCATGTGACCACTTAATTAGATTTATACTCCAAATATAGCCAAACTGTAATAGATGACCTTTTCAGGTTTCTTAAAATGATAGAATACAAAACCATGTCGGCAGATACCTGCTGCATCATATCCTAAAACAGTAACATGGAACAGGCTTGTGTGACCCATGCAATGCCCATTCACATATCCTTTTATTTGTGCACATAAAAAGGAGTTTTTACGTCCCCTATAAATAAAGTCATTCCATTCTTTTCTACATAGCATTTAGAGGGGTGGTCAAAAAGGCCATGGGAGTGGTTCGGCCACCCCAGCCACACCCAAGGCTGTGACAATTTTTCTTTTTCCTTTTCTTTTTTAATTATTTTTTTAATTTTTCTTTTCATAATTTTTTGAGGCTAAATGTGTAATTTCATAATAACCCCAACCGAAAAATAACCAGAATTTGTACAGAGGCAGTTATTTGTCACGTAGGGGCACAACAGGGAGTGATTTGTCACTTTTAGACCCTTTGGAGTAATTTGTCAAAGGATCAAACTCCAAGGATCAATTTAGCAATTTTTCCTTATTTTAATTTCATAACAAAGAGATTATAGAAAATAAGTTGTACCTTTAATTGCTACTAATAGCAACCTGCTACTTTCCATAATTTATTGAACACCTATTCGCTGAACAAACTCTTTATTGATGGCAGCCTGGCATAGTATTATTTTAACCTCCCCCACAATGTTACACTTCTAAAAATCCTCAATTCCCTTCCATTGTTCTTTCCTATTATTTAGTTTTTTTCAGGACCCATCTTTGCATTGGCACCAGGGATGGGTATCCAAATACATCCAAGAGCTTAAGGCAACAACAACCTATTTGGAAAAAAAAGGGGGAAAAAGAAGAGGACATATTACCTGTTTTATTGTACGCAATATAGGCCCCAAGCATGATAAAATGTATCCCACCTGCATTAAAGGAGTAATAGAATGTGGATGAAGATCCACTTTCTTCAGATGGGAATGCAAATCGAGTACTATAAGCTGCAAATGTTGAGTTTCCAGCTTGTTCTTCTATTTCATGGTTCCCTTCTACCACCATTATTGGAACTTTAGACACTAAATTCTGCATAAACCTGTGAAGAAATGTCCGGTGACATTGAGATAAGCAGCAAACGTATATTATGAAAAGGGTTATAATATCCTATTCACATACTTAAAAGAAAATAGGGGATAGGAAAAAAAAATGTTGCAAGTTTCACCTTCCCCAGTAATCCCAACGAGGCTGATAGGTCTCATGTATTGGAGTATGTGGAAATGAGCTAGAGTAACTGTCAGACCCGGTTCCATTTGTGAGGTATAGATTTGCATAAGTAACATCACCAACCAATAAAACAAGATCAGGTTTGTTACTAATTAAGTGACTGATGGTGGTAGTTGTATTATATGTAAGACCAAGATCTCCGATAACTGCTATTCTGTCTGGATAGTGCTTTGGACTGGAAATTGGCATAGTCTTGAAGGAGAAGATTTTACTCATGGCTGGTATAGAGGGATCTCCACATCGATAATAGTACAGTTTGTTTGGGTTCAACCCTGAATGGGGGCACATTAAGGAAGCAAATTATACACACATAAAAAATTCAACAAGGTCAAAATGAATTAAAATATAACATTCCATTGGTTGATCTGTTTTGCTATCACAAACGTATTTCTTGGGGTTCAGTTAAATGCTTCTTCAGCAAAAGCTAACAGGCCAGGAAGCCTATCAAGTCATTAACATTATTCTTCTTGATGAACAATGAAGTAATTGACTCCAACTTGTTTCTGAACTCTTCCATAAATTAGAAGATACGCAAACCCACATCGGTAACTCAAGAATTAAAAAAACTCAAGCTACAGAGTCCCCTTAAGATAAATGAAACACTATTCAACTCCACTAATTTCCTACTTCATCATCACTAAGAACATTGTGAACATTATCACTTTCTTATTAGAATTTATACAAAAACTCAGTATTAAAAATCGCTGAGAAATTAAGCCAATGATCTACAAGTTTTACTTGAAATTGGTGCAAGCCCTAGCAAATTTCAGACTTGAACAAAGAGCTACTAAAAGAAAAGCACTTATTTGCTAAAAGATATATTGTCCCAAATGAATAGAACTTTGGCATATCAAATTCAAGTTATTCAGCGAAAATAATATTATACCGGTGAGACGAACATGATGGATGATTCCAGAAGTGTAATTCTGGAGACCTTCAAAAGGATAAAGCTGACTGTAAACAAGAGAATAGCCCGTGGCTTCACGCGTCAATGGATACCTCATCTTTCCATAACGAACAACACTCGAGATAGTTTTGGGGTCTAATGGCTTTATGTGGTAACCAATTTGTGATTCACCTGCACACTCACATATCAATTCGCTCAATTAAGCCTCCGAATAACGAGATTACCATTAGGAATAGTTCTTCATGTGGACAGCAAAACAAGAAACAATTTTGAAGATACCCCATTTTTCATCCTTAAACGACAATGACTAAAAAGCTGTTCCTCAAAATAAATAACCACAATTTGCTGTTTGATTCCATTTCCTCCATAACGAGGAAGATTATAAGGAAAAAGTAGTACGAGTTAACAAAAAAATTTCAAAATTCCCTCTGTTTTTCCTTAGTAACCAAACAAATCATGAAACAAAAGAGAAATTCCAAAAAGAAAAAGACACATACATAAAAAATTCAAGATAAGCAGATTCAAGAAAACCTATTGAGTCCTAGAAAAAATATATATATACCATTTATAAAAAATTAAAAAAAAGAAAAAGAAAAAGAAAAAGAAAAAGAAAAATTCCTAAGCTAAATTAAACTTTAGCAATAAAAGATCAATTGACGTAATCGGCGGAACCTGTGATCCAGGAGATCCAAACGGAGTCGTAAGCGGCGGAGAGCGAGACAGAAATCTGCTCGGGCTCGAACCCTTTGACGCGGCGCTGAACCCTGGGGTCCGAATCCGGCAAATCCACCGCGTTTCCACGCAGAGCGGCATCGAACGGCACCGTCACGGGATCGAACGGACCGTCCAGAGTCGACGGAATCTTCGTCCCGCCGTCCACGGCGTTCAAAATGAACGCCGCAGTCGCGACGAGTGCGAGAACACAAGGACTCGGAAAAGCCATGACTAGTGAATTTCCATTGGAACAGAGAAAGAGAGAGAAAAGGTTTGGTAAAAATATCTCTTATGTTTTTTTTGTTTCTTTGTTTTCAAGCATTAAGGAGCCACCTTCGACACCACCTTCGTGAAACAGTTATTGGCCGTTGGGAAAACAAAAATTTGCGTGTCGTTTTGTTCACTACTATTTTGGAGCCTACAGAATAGAGAGTGTTGTTTCCGAGAGGCTCCAGGCTCTAGTTATGTCGCATCTACGGAAGCGGAGATGAAGAGAATGATTCGTAGTTTATTCTCTCTCTCTATTCTATTCGCTTCCTCGTGTCTCTATCGTTTGATTTACACTCACAATTTTGTCATACGTAGTTATCGCTCCGGGGAAAAATATACACTTCATTCTCCTCAACTAAATTTTGAAAATATACTTAGCTGTTCTTTACTATCATTTCTGTTAACGTATGGTGACTTTTCACCCGTCAAGTATTGTGGGGCCCGCTACTTCTTTTCCTTCTTGGACTTGTTTTACTTCTCCTTGGTTTTGTTTTTCACCGACTACTCACAGTATAATAGGACCTGTTACGTCCTTGTGGTGAGCAGAGAGAAAAAAAAAAAGGAAAAAAAGGAGTGAGCCGCAATCAGGTTTTTCTCTTCTTCTTTGAGCGCCGCACGTCTGCTTCTTCGTGGTTTTGGAGGAGCCAAAACAAGAGAGAAAAAGAGAAGGGTGCTACCGTGTGAGAAATAGAAAAATAGAGAGACCAGTCGCTATCTTGTCCCAGTAAAAGAAGAGTTTGTTTTTTCTGTCTTTTGTATTTTTCTTTGAGGAATACTCTCTATTGTGTGATAGTGAGATTTGGGTGTATTGGAGCTTTGTGTTCTGAGTGATTTTTTTCTCTCTACTATTTTTGTACTCCATCTTTGATAGTGAATTTCTTCGTGATTGCCTCCGCCAATGAATGTACGCTCACATTGAGGGAACCACTTAAATCTTGGTGTTATTTGTGTGTGATTGTTTTGCCATATTTACCGTAATTGTGATTCTATTTTTGCACACAATTTCTATATCAGTTAACGTGGAAAACTACTTAAAATATGTTAAGCTATTTAGTATAGATTTTACAACAAATTTTTTATTAGGATAAAAATTAGAGTGATAAAAATTTGATTTTAAAAGGATTATAGGGGTATTAAAAGGATTATAGGGGTATTTTATATATATTATATATATATATATATTATATATATATATATTATATATATATATATATAATAAGGAAGATAGTGGGGCTTAGGAGGGCTTCATGTAGTTCCGCCACTAACAAAATAAGTGTGATAAATAGGTATGAAAAGTAGTATGGCTCGGCCATGAGAAGTGGTTCGGTCACCCTAATTTTAATTTTTTTTATAATAATTTTAAGGGTATTTATGAAAGTTAAATGCAAAATTAGTCAAGTATGGCAACACGACTATTTTTCTGTCCATTTTAACACTCATTGCTAATGGATGGGCTTATTTGAAATAAGATGGTAATTTGAGGGTGTTAAGTGTCACTTTTTAGAGTTTAGTAGTCGAAGTGCCTAAAGGGGTGGTAGTTTTGGAAATAAAGTGTTTTTTTTTTTCTCTCTTAGATTTAATCGGTTGATTTAACGATGAATCATATGGTATGTTCTAAGAATAAAGTTTTCCTTCAATTTAAGTTAGAAAAAATTCTTTGAACCTAGTTTATTAAATTCATATATGTTTTTATTGCACTTGAGAATCAAATACTTTAAGGACAAGATGTCAGTTTAATGGACTGAGTTGGAAAATTTTCTCCAACCCAGGTTTTAAAAAAAAAAAAAAAAAAAAATCCATATTTTTGTAACTTAGGGTATGCCCACGTGGGCGCCCTCAATTAATAATAAATCGAGTCATACAATTAGCTTAATTCAATGGATTAGGCTTAGGTGCTGTAAATATTTTTACAACACCTAAGCCATATCCTAATTCAATAGCCAGGCGTAACGTCATGTTATTATTTGGCCCTTTGATGTCAAATTGTCAAACGGCTTGTAACAGCCATGGGCATTACTCATAGCTACTTTCTTGCCTCCCCATCAATGGAGGTGAAGCTATACATAGCCCCTCCATTGGATGGGTTAAGGTATTAGAAAATTGTTGAACTAAATTGAGTGTTAGACGGTGATAGTTCTCTCTTAGTGTGCTGTTTCAAAGCTCTTAAACTATGGGTTTGTTGGTATTACTCCAGCAATTATGGTAGTGTACTCCACAACCAAGAGAAATAATAAGACACTAAAAAATCACGTGAAACAACCCTTGATCACAATATAAGTGAGGTATTGTCTTATTTCGCTGTGCTATTTTAGTGCTCTTAGACTATGGGTTTGTTGGTATTACTCCAGCAATTCTGGCAGTGTACTCCACCGCTGGGAGGAAGGAGAAAAAGCTAAAAAATCACGTGAAATAACACTTGATCACAATACAAGTTAGGTACTTTTTAATTCCGCCGTAGTATTTCAATTTTCTAACGCTAATAATTTTCTAGCTTGTATATATATACTTCAAAATTATGATTAACCCTTCATTTATACTTTGGCCTCTCAGATAAAAAATCTTGATTCCATTTGTGATGGAATCTGTGATTGAATACATACATACAATAATTATGAATCATTCAAATAAGTTGAATATAAATCAAAACTAGCTCAACATTGATATTAACTTCTTTGGTTAGTCACTTTTCTATATAACTCCTCGTTCTTCAAGTTTTACTTGAATCATTTGAAGAACATCATGAGAAAGTACACGGGAAAAAAAAAAAAAGAGACAAAATGACATCCTAACCATCACTAATGTTCCAAAAATGGCTTCACCAACCTTTTTCAATGTTTAGAATGGCTACCCACCCCATGGCCCATGGTGAGTGGGTGTTTACTAAGATTCCCATGAGGAGCCCCTTTGGAAATGGCCCTTCGCTAAGATACCTTATCACAATGCTCCTTCCAAAACCCATCTGTTTCTACTTTTTTGTATCATGAGTCCATGACAATAAACACAAAGTTGGAGGATTACTAATTTACTAGCTTATTATCATTCATAAATCAACGTCGTGGTAAATGTTATGTTGACTAATCAACAACCTCAAGCTTGAGAAAATACATTTGGGTAAGTAACTTCAAAAGAGTGGAAAAAGACTTGAGGTTTCACATTTTATTAAATTATTCGTGAGATTTTAAATTTATCAAATTACTCTTTAAGGTTTATACTGTTATTAAATTACTCTCTATTTTCTTTCTGTTAAGGTCTTAATGGTGACGAGTGACACATGACCACCAGGTTATGTAATGTCCAATAAAACAAAGATACGTGCATATCCAAACTATCCTGTCAGCTAGATTACATTGGACATGCCAAATTAAATATGCCACATCATGGACACATCAGGCAAGAACTTAAAAATTGGACACGTAAGCCAAAAAATAAAAAAACTTACAGCATAGAATTTTTTATATTGTTCTGGTCAACATATCAATGATGTGTATGATATAAGCTAGCTGACTGGATGGTTTAACACCTACCTCATTTTTATTGGACATGGCATGGCCTAATGGTTACGTATCACTCATTACCGTTAAAAAGTTAACGGAGGGGGAATACATAGAGTTATTTGATATCGACGCAATCCTTAGAGAGTGTTTAATGACTTTTAAACCTTATGAAATGATTCAATAAAAGGTGAAATCTCAAGGAATGCAAGAGCATTTTTCCCTTCTACAAAAGCAGCCAAGCACAAGACAGGCTCTCGGCCTGTTTGTACTCATTGTATGGACAGAATACGAAACCCAATACTACAGATAGCATTGGAAGAATAAGTGCCATATCGCCTCATTATATCAAAAACAGCCTTTATGTTCTAAAGCATGTGAACTTGATAAAAATATAGACCTTGGAAGTTTGAACCTCTTTTGCTTTTCTTCTTTCCTTCAAAGCATGTCATTGCAAGTAAGCACGCCGGGTTTGGTTCTCGAGTTTATAAAGGACATCCAGGCAAACAAAGCAAATGATTCTCAATAGTTTAAGATGGATAGCTGCAATTAACCCTAAAATCATACAACCAAGTTGTAATCTGACTGTAAGATCATCAAAATGTTAATCAAACAGCACTACTTTAAAGTGTTCATGAATTTGAAGGAAGAGTGGGTTCTAAATGTTTGGTTCTTCTATATTTATTGGCAGAAAAAGAAAAATGACTGTATAATTGAAATTTACAGATACATGTTTACACATGAACTTACAATATAAGATCTAATCTGAAAGCCCCTTCCCCCAAAAACCCACAAATTTAAAATTAAAAAATAAAAAAAATAAAAAAACAGCAACACGTATCGTCCATGAAATATGTGATCGACATATTTCAAAGAATAAAGTAAAATTTATGAGAAAAATTATCATATCAAAAGTTGTTCACACTCTCGGCACAACATTGTGTAACCAAAATAAAAACAGATTCAAAAACAGTGTAAGCTGTACCAGACTCAAAAATATCCAGATTATTTGTAAACAATCCAGATGTAGTCTATAGTGCATGCAAAAATGAGATACAAGTTTGAACTTTCCACTTCATCTAAAATACACAACCTAAATATAAAATTTCTAGTATCCAAGCTTTCTGCATTATAAGAAATTCAGTGAAAGATTGAACATAGTTTTTTCTGAAGCATTAACAGGAGGATTAGATATCAAGATTCTAATTACAATCTTAGCTCAAAGTCAACATTATGAGACAACAGCTATTTGACACCTTGAACACCACTTGGAAACATAAACACTTTGATGACATAATCTATCAATTCCGAGAACCAGCCCAACAAAAAAGCCAAGTATCAATTTCTATACTTGATGGCCCTGGAATATTACAGCAAAACTCAACCCCGGGAAATAATGGGGAAAGATGGAAGGGCCAGAAAAGCTGAAGTCCAGAAGAACACTCTCTACTCATTCAACCTTTAGTTCTCATAATTGTGATGCTGCCTTTTCCTCCTTCAGTGCGAATTTTTGTTTTCCCAACTACAGGCTTCCCAGAGAAAGCTGAAGTGGGGTAAGAAACAACAGGGTCTTCATTGTCTTGCTTCGATTTTGAAGGAGGCGGAGTGCGGATCCGCTGGTTTATCTCCTTCAGAGTTACATCTCCATGGGCCCCACTGGGTTTAATGAAGGCAAATGGATAGGCAACAGAAGTAGCCAACTTAGTTGGAGTCCGTATATAAGACTTCCTACCTATGCAGGCAAAACAGAGAGTCTAAACCAGTTAGTTTTTAGATATGAATCTAGCTGCACCTGACATTGTTGTAACCTCAAGCTCAAGTACATCAAAAAGAACATTAATTTGAAGAGCACAAATGTCTAACATCTCCCATACTGTTTGTTTTTTCTTTTTTCTTTTTTCTGGCTTGGTTCTCATAACCTTTGTCAGTACATGAGAACTTTACTACATCGAAGTGGCTCCAACGAATAGTTCCCACATTGTCATGGGGATAACTGTTATAAGAGTATCCATAGATCTTTTGAGCACAATAAACATAAGCAACAAACAGAAGATTGAGAACTGAGAAAAACCTTTAAAAACAATTTTTTGGGGAGTTCGAGTAACATGCTGTTGACCCACATTAGCTTCATACTCAGGTGTCAAGTCATATACGTCTACAAGAGAAAATTAATTATATTATATAAATAATATTTCATAGAAGAACAATAGAAAGAAAAGAACAAAAAAAAACAATAGTGCACAATATTTAAAGTGAAAACAATCTCATGCACCTGCAATATCGAACTGAATATCAGATGTCCCAGATAAATTCCTGAGCCTCACATAATAAAGGAATCAGATTCATGTAAATGAATGGTCGAACTAAAAAGCTAAAGTCCAAAGAAGCATACATATCATCAGAGTTGAAATTCATCTCAGAATCATTCAAGCACTCTGCAAACCACTCTTCATATGACTGATCCAGGTTCTCATGATCGGAGGCAGACACATTTCCTAAGACATATTGCATTATGATTAGAATATAACAAGAAAAAAAAAATCTATGACATAATCATACAAGCAAAGAATATTGCAAAATACAAACCTGGAAGCATAGAAGCCCAATATGTTGATTCAGGGAAAACCTCTTCGACTGAATCCTCCCTCTCCTAGACATGAAAAGAACTCAGTATAACAACAACAATAGAAACAGCGATGAAGATGATGATGATAATAATTCAGACGACTACCCATACAAATATAAAGTGCTGTTTGTGCACTTGAGTGCCATGACATTTGTAAAGAACTAATTTTAGTTCCAAAACTCATTTTGATCACAAAAATACTGAAACTTGAAATTCCCTGAGAAAAGAAAACAAAACCAAGCATAGGAGGAGACACAAAGGGATGATGGGCTCAAGCCTACAGTCAAAGTAGAGGATATACTCACCAAAAATGTGGCTTGTTTAAGCTCGGCTAAACAAATTCTATAATTAACACAGCAGTATGACATATATAACAAAAATGAATTGCATATAGATGCAGATTACATTATGCGGGCAACAGGCTTTTCCTTATTAACAAAAAAAAGATTGTCTAGAAGTAGAATTTACAAATATGCAAACGATTTTATCAATCATCAATGAGGTCTAATATGTGCATTTATTGCAAATCCCAGAAATAAAAATGTATTCCCCGTCTTTCATTCGAAACAGATTTGACATATAGGTTTCAGAACATGTTAAATGATTTTGATGTGGCCATACAGAAAAGAAAAGAGTTTACCCAGCACTCACACTTGATTTTAGGAATGCAGATGACCTCTCTTCACTAGAACGGGAAGGATCCAGAGGTTGATTGTTGAACTGTAGCATCCGGCGCCTCTTTACTTGGGAAGAAGTTTCTCTACATTCTAGTGGTTCCTTGTTCATATTCTCTGAAAATCACGCCGTCAAATCATTAAATCCAAGAAAGGCACCATCCACTGAATTGCAAATGCAAGAAAGATTATGCCAAAGAATACTGGGAACAAGAGTTGGAGGGGAAAAAAATACCACTAGGACCAACATGGTAAGCCAAATCCCCACAAGCCTTGATGGGGGTTGTTTCATCAAACATGTAGGAAAGATCTTCTTTGTTCTGAGGCACTCCATTCCACAGGCACTCAGATATGTCTGCTCAAAACAATGACCATGCAGAGCAGACATCACTCACTTTATTCGAGTTTACAAACCAATAAGTAAATTAAGAACTAGAAAACATACCGCGATTGGGATCCTTTTGGAGACTGTAATTCTCCCTGCGCCAATCCCATGACTCACTAATACCATTTCACACAAAGAAGAAAGCAACCTCATTTCATAAATAACATTTCTAAAGATTAAAAAAAAAAATTGAAAGCAAAACCACAAAAATTCAAGCTCATGCCAGTCCCAGCGGAAGAAATTCAATAATGGGGTAGAGAAGACTAGTTCGTAATATCTACATTGATAATGCTTATCTATTAAGGTGAAAATAAAACAAAATTCAAGAACTTAAAGAGCAATGCAATAAGAAGAACCACGCAGAGACTAAAGCTAAATTGGAAAATCATAATGATAGCACCTAACAAATCAGAAGCAAATAAGTAAAATGGCAACATTGGAAAATCGTTCAGCAGAAAAACACTTTAACAGCAAACACTTGCACCAAACAGGTAAACAAACAGAAAAAGTAAAATGGGAATATGGGGTCAAATTCTAGAATCAGGAAATAACATCAAATAAAGAATAAAGGGATGCTTATGTGATTTGGATCTAAACACCACCACACCCACACATACAGAGCAACATTAAAAGCGAATCATAATCAGGTAACATTATCCAGCAGATTAGCAAAGAAAAAAGCAAAAGGAAAAAAGGGGGAAAATAATAATGACCCACCGGTAAAATCAGCCCACATCCTCATCCTCATTATACCCTTCAAAATAAACGAAAGAATCCCCCAAAAAAAAAATGCTAATATACGAAAATAAAACTAAATAAAAAGGCAAACCCATCTAACAAAACCAGCATTCCATCCCAGAAAAATTAAACAAAAAGAAAATAAAAATAAAAACAACAGCATAAGAGTCTACATTTTCAGAACAAACCCAGAAACAAGTTTCACAAAATCATCTACATTCCAACCCGACACAGCGAACAATCACACACACGGAGAGGAAAAAGAGAGATTTACTTGTCATTGTTGTAGTCCATTACTGTACCAGCAACAAAACCAAACCAAACCAAATCAAAAATCAGTCTTTCCTATTTCACTACCATCAAACTAGCCGTTACTGAGAGAGATCGATTTTGCTCATTCTCTCACACACACGCACTATATAAATACAACACTGTAGTAGTCTCTCACTCTGCTCTCTCTGCTGCTTGATATGTGTGCTTCTTTGGGTGATGACCCGGAAGAAAGTGCCGACCCGCACAAAAAAAATGGAAAAGGGACAGCGAGGTCCAGGACCACGACCATTACAGAGTACGCATTTACTGCGGGGGACCCACCGAGTCCGTTACTCGTGGGATTATCCTCATTAATATTAATAATCCCTACCTTAATTATTTCTTACTTTAGGAAATGTTTGTTTCCATTACTGATCAATTTTACATATTTTCTGTAACATAATTATGGGAGATTGCTTATTAAAGCTTTTGGGATCCTTTCCCATATATACACCGTATAAACATGGAGATATTATTTTATAAAGTTTGTTTTGAATTATTTATTAATATTTTTTATTTAAAAAAAATGAATAAGTGTTATCAAACAAAAATATATATGTATAACAAACTCGACGAGAAAGGCTTACGGGGTAACCCGAGTCTTGATAAGCATCTCGTATAATGTATATCGAGAGAGAAAATATTTATAATTTTTATTATAGTTTTTTTTTTTTTTAATAAATTTATGTGAGTTCACATAAGTATAATGTGGCATTACTTATTAAGTGACATGATAAATGACCATAAATTGCCGCATCAATTTAAAAAAAAGTTGTAGTAATAAATGTACCCTAATATCACAAATTCTATTTGCACTATTATTTATGAATCTCGATCACTTATTGCACATCCATGTTTATGAATCTCATTTATTTGTTTTAATTGTTTTTCTTTTAACTCAATACAATAATTTTTCCTCGTGACAAATGTACGGATTAAATCGAAAAAAAAAAAAATCAACGGGAGTATAAGGCTATTAATGATTTATTTCTTTAATTTATGTTTTTTTAAAAAAAATCTTTAGAAAATTGAAGTACATTTTTCTGCCATTAATGGTCAAAAAAGTTAACTCGTAATGATAATGTTATGGTAAACCCTCAAAATAAGTGCACATCAAACATGACACCTTGAGGAGTCCTTGACCCCTCGATTCCGCATTTTTATTAATTCAATTCTCAGCTTTGCCCCTATTATAAGATAATCATGCCTACGCTGGTCTTTGTTTGCTATATTAACAAATATCAAAGTCTTTGTTAAATCAATGTGATGGCTAAAAAAAAGGTAAATCAATGTGAGCTTAACATGTGGCACTTGAGCCGCCCTAGTCCTTAACATCTAACGCAAATTCACAATAATTACCGACTCAGAGCATTTTCGGCAGGACTTTTAAATTGAATATACTAATTATATTTAATTTTTATAGTTTATTTTTTTTTATTTTCAACAGACATTTTATTTTGAAGGTTTATCATAAATTTGTTATAGTAAATTTTTATATTTAAAAATTTGCTGTAGCACATTCTATCAATTTTTTTTTTATTATTTTTGTTTCTCTCTCTCTCTTATCTCTCATTCTCTTCAAACACCTTAAAATAATATAAAATAATTAAAATGAATATTTTAAAAAAATAGAGGATGAAATAGAGAATATTGCTGAAGTGTGTATAGAAAAATGAGTAGCTAAAATAAAAATTTATATTTTTTAAAGAATTATTATGAATGTTATTGCTGGAGATGCTCTCACGTGATCGTTTATACTTTATATTCTATTGAAATGAGTGCAAGATAGATTGTTAACACATTTTAATGGTTGCTTAAAGCTTTAAACTGTTCGGTCATGGTGGTCGATCACCTTTATTTTTTTTTTTAAAAAAAAAAGAAATATTAATTTTATTTATTATAATTTTTAATTTTAATTTTTTTAAATATTTTATAATATTTTTCTTTTAATTTTTGAATTTTATTTTTAAAAAAAATTTTAGTAACATGTGGCAATTTTTAGTTTAAACACGTGGATTATCATTAAAAATTTTGCTAAAACATTAATGAAGATTTTGTCTGTATCTTTCTCCATAAACAGAGTACCATTTACAATGAAAATTAAAACTAAGGTAAAAAATTAAAATCATTAAAATTCAGGTACTAAAAAACTTAATTTAACCCTAAATTATTTTTTTTTGGTTGCGAAGTGGATTCATTTTTATCTTTTTAATTCCATTGTTACGCTCCTTTCCAGGACATATATTTTTTTATTGGTTTCCCACCAGAATTAACTTGCAACATTCACTTTAAAAAAAAAAAAAATGTGTGGAGGGCCTGAGCACACAAATATTTTTATTCGATTGTTGACGTGCTGTTTTTAGTGCGTAAAATTAACTGACCAATAAGAAAGAGGGGAGCTGAGCACGTCACGTGGTTCTACGACTTCTTTTGCGTTGGTGTGGAGTCTGTGAACGGTTTATCAGGTTGGCCAGAGCGCGTGAACTCAGTTTTGTAGGTGGGAGTGGGGTAATCGACGACTTAATTCTAGACACGTGAAATTAGTTTATTGGTGTGGAGTCTGGGACTTGCTTTTCTTTGGGCTGCCTTCTTTAGTCAATACTGTTCACATCAGGTTAGGCGCTAGAACCAACCGACGAAACAGAGGTTACCATCAGAAAAGAGTATTGAAAGTTTGAAACATGACCTCTTCTTTTTTGTTTTTTGTTTTTTATTAATTTTATTTTTCACACTTGTTTATCATATTTATATTATACATGTGCTATATTTTAAGCATATTTTTTTAAAAAAATTTAAATAACTTACATAAAAAAAAAAATTAACTGATGTAATAAATGAATATGAAAAAAAAATAATATATATATATATATATATATATATTGCCCAAGCAAATGTGAGAATTAGGGGAACAAAGAGGCTCAAAGGCAGTTTGAACTTCTTGACCAGATTGCTTCCAATTGTGAGATTGGAAATAGTCTTCACGGGGTGGTGGAATAGGAGCTCAGTGGTGCACCTGGTGGTGGAAGAGGTGGCAGTGGACTAAAAGGTGAGGCAACAGAAGAAAGAAAGAAAAAAAGAAAAAGGGAAAAAAATGTAATTTTTTTTTTCGAATGATATCTATTTATTTTTACATATCGGCCGAGATTAGAGTTATTGCATTCTGTGCAACAGGATCCCGATCCCTAGTTCCTTAGCTCAGGATTGGCTTATGATGTTATATAGATAACAACCAAAGAACAACCTTTTACAATGACATTCTTTAAATCAAGAACAAAAGATAGGTATTGCATGGAATCTGGATCGAATTTTGGCTTGGGATTAGCTTAGGATGTTGTAGATAACAATCCAAGAACAACCTTATGCAATGATATTCTTGGATCTTTTTGGATGGTGATTCCTTAATCACTATCACGGCTGTTAACAATCTTAATAGTTGTTTAAAATGGTCTTCAACTTCTGTTATTGAAAATGTAGTTTTTTTATTTTTTCTTTATTCTTTTGAATTTATAAGAGAATTAATTTGCGGACATATGTTATTAGCAAATGAGCCGCTTTATATATTGTTTATAAAGATATTCTCACTTCTTTAGCTTTTTTATTTTAATTATGAATGTATCAACAGTGAGAAAGTCTCACTTTAAACCTTTTCCATCTTTCTCTATTTATCTCAAGAAAAAAAAAAAAAAAAAAAAAAAAACCTTATGCAATGATATTCTTTGAAAAAATGACATTATAAGAGTTAAACAAGTGTACTATGGTCACGGGATGTAAGTCATTTGAATTTAATGATGGGGCCGTCAATATTAAAACCTCATATCACTTTATGAGAAGATACCTTTGTATCATGTTCACATGTCATAGTCGTTTTGGTTGTTGCATTTATTTTGAATAATATGGGCCATTAATCCTAATCCTTATAATATAGAGATTAAAGGCTAACCAAACAATTTTCTCACTACACTAAAGCCTTAAATTTAGTAGGGATGTCTCACCTACTGTCAGCCATTTCTTTTTGCTCGTTTCAAATCGTTAAAAAGAGTGGTATGAAAGCAAAGATAGAAAAAGGAAGGGTGATTTTCCACTAGTTGATGTATCATTCAACTTTAGTCCAACAAATAATCTTGTGATATGTGTTCGTCAAAGTAAAATTAAATATTAAGTTCACAATTGGTTATAAATTTTGATTTAACGCTCTACCTACGCTAAAGTCGTGATTTTAAACTTTGACTTTATAATTTATATTTCAATTAAATATTTCACTAAACTTATTTTCGACTTTTCTGAAACATTATCCCGCTAACTTTATTCTTAACTTTTACCTTTTTCAAAACCCACAACCTAAAAATACTTTTTAAAAATTTTACCAACCAGACCTTATATAACCATTGCAAAGGCCAGGCTCAAATCCACTAAACATTTTAGGCCGTGATATGCCAGCAAAGCCCGTGGATTCCACTTCTTAATTAGTCAATTTTCCTAAAGGTATAGTTTTAGTGAAGATTTAAAAAAAAAAAATCAAAAAATAAATAATCCTTTGAAGCTTTCATTTAAATCACGAGGTAACATCTTGCTTTGCAAGTACAATATTTTGAATAAAAACAAAATATTCATCCATCCATATTAACTCTAAAAATTGATAAAGAGCTGTATTCATTAAGCAATGAACTGCTTCATTAGCTTTTTCACAAACCATGATAGAAGACTATTCAACATAATTTTTATGTCATCAATCAGTTGGTGCTCCAACAATAACCTTTATGCTACAATGTATGCACAATTTTCAAAGCATCTCCTTCCATTATTATACTTTGGATCTCCAAGTCTTTACATAATTCTATTGTCTTCAATTCTACGACCACCTTAACTACAATTGAATCAATGATAGAAGACATTGTAGTACACATAGCTACCAATGCATTTCTCTCATAACCTGTAACTATAACGCTCATACCTATTTTTTTTAGAGTATATCCAGCAGAGTAAGTAAATGCTCCAAAATTATCAAATTTAACTATTACCCCTCTTTTTTCCTCTCCAATAGAGTAGGCAATTTGTAGTTTTTAGTTCTACAATGAACAGTGAATATGCTCTTCAATCTATTCATTGTTCACACTATAAACTTTTTTTTTTGTTTAATTATTTTTTCTCACTCTTTCTCTCCCTCTCTCTCTCTCCTGGCCTCTCTATCGCTCTCTTCTTCCTCCGCCCAGAAATCAGACCCAACATTTCTCTCTCTCCCCCTCTCTATCGCTCTCTTCTTCCTTCATTGATTTCAATATTCTACAAATCATCAGAAATTTAAAAAAACTTGCGGGAAGAGCATCAGACGCTGTGTGGCCATAACCCACCAAAAGCTATTCAACATAGTTTTTAGGGAAAAGTCCACATACCCCCCTCAAACTACCACCCAATTGACAATGTCCCCCCCAAACTTTCAATTGTGACAATGTCCCCCCCAAACTACCAAACAAATGACATGTCCCCCTAATGGCAACAAAAAGACAAAAATAACCCTACAGATTTTTCAATAAGATCAAATACCATTTTTTAATTTTATTTTTTAAAAAGTAATTTTTAAACAAAATCTTTATAATTTTTTTAAAATTTTTGAATTTGGCTAATTGGGTTGGAGTGTTTATTTTTTATTTTTTTTTATATAAAAAAAATTGCTAGTTTTTTCTTTTTTTAGTTTTAGTTTTTCTAATCCTTATGAATTCGAAAATAATAATAAATATAATTTTTTTTTAAAAATATTATAATTTTTTAAACGAAAATGTTTATAATTTTTTTTGTTATTCTTGAATTTGTCCAATTGGTTTGTAGTTTTTTTTTTTTTAAAAAAATTAATTTGTTTTGGTTTTTGTTTTTTATTTTTTATTTTTAGCTTTAGTCTTTTTCTAGCCCTTATGAATTGTTGTGTTTTTTTTTTTTTTAGTTTTAGTTTTTTTTTTAAAGATTTTTTTTTTATTTTATTAAGGGTATTTTCGTCCTTAGGGGGGACATTGTCATTTGTTTGGTAGTTTGGGGGGGACATTGTCACAATTGAAAGTTTGGGGGGACATTGTCAATTGGGTGGTAGTTGAGGGGGTTATGTGGACTTTTCCCTAGTTTTTACGTTATCAATCAATTGGTCAAACTAGCTTCAACGACAACCTTCCTCCTATAATGTATGCACAATTTTAAAAGCATCTCTCTCCACTATTACACTTTAGATTCTCAAGTCTTTACATAATTCTGTTGTCTTTCATGCTACCACCACTTTAACTAAAATTGGATGAATGATAAAAGACATTGTAGTATACATAGCTCCCAATACATTTCTCTCGTGATCTTTAACTATAACGCCCACACCTATTTTTTTTAACAATTTATTTATCATTACATCCAAATTTACTTGAACAACTCCACGAATCCTTACCGGTGATTGGACCGCATATGATATAGGACTTAAAATCCATTTATGCTCCCATATTTTAGTTGATTCTCTATTACCCACACTCCACGCTAAACCTGCTTTTAGGATGTGTTTGGGTAAGTGATTTCGTAGATAATAAGTGCGATTTTAAACCAAATCGTAAAAACTGAATTGTTTGGAAACTACGTTTTTAAAAAATTGCGATTTGTGCGTTTTCAATCGCAGTTAAGGGGGTGCTTTTTTGAAAACACAGAATTTTAAATGCTAAACTGAAATTTTAAAGGTCAAACTGTGATTTTGCCAAACGTTTAACTGCGTTTTCAAAAATCACGTTTTTAAATCGCACTTTTTAAAATCGTTATTTTTAAAATCACACTTTTTGAAATCGCAATCTCAAACATGCCCTTAAAAGATTATCGAAATTTCATAGTCTTCTCCACGCACTGAACGGTCTCCAGCCCAAATTTGTCAATTTTCAAACTTTCCTTAAAAAGAAATTTCTCATTATGTTTATTAACATAATTTTTAAGGTGTGATTTATTCTTAGCTTGTGATACAAATGGGAAAAATAAGAATTTTAATAATTAAAAAAAAAAAAATCACGTTTTCCATTAGAAAATTGATGGGCTTACAAATTAACGGCGTGACATGATGGACCGACCTGTTTTCCAAGATCTAAAACTCTCAGTACCGAAGAGCTCTGAACCAAGCGCTATCTGACACACACAAAGAAACGAAGCGCAAGAACTCTGAGGAACATTTTGGGGTTGATCCGTGGAATCGAAGATGAATATATTCAGATTAGCGGGGGACATGACCCATTTGGCCAGCGTCCTCGTCTTGCTCCTCAAGATCCACACCATCAAATCCTGCGCTGGTACATTTATTCAATTCGTATCTTCATGAAATGTACATTTCTGGGTTTATATTACTAATGCGAATCTTGTTGGGGCTTATTGAAGAATAAGAGGTTTTTTAGGCCTCTAAGGGTAGGTAGAATGAAACCCAGGTTGGCTTCAACTTTGTTTTTTTTTTACTCTTGCTTAGCTTTTTTGAGAATTCTATCCAATCTAGTGTTGGCATTGTCTTGGGTTTGTGGAGGTCTTGTTCAGCTTGGACTTGTTTTGTAAATCCCACAACCAATGTGTGGCATTCGCTGTCTCTACTCTTTTGTCACTTTGGGAAACACCAAATGGAAGTGATTTGGTGAATTTATTGATTAAGTAATAGTTGAGACTAGAAATTTGTAGTTTTAAGGATAACAACGTTTAAGACAATTCTACTATAATTAGGTGGGAATCCTCTTGCTTTTGTAATGGAGCAACTGAAGAAGAATTTAGCCTTTTGAAAGAGAAGAGAGGTTCACTGTGTTCTGGCCATAATTGCACATATTTTAGAAATATGGTTCAGAAATGTTTGGGGTTGTAGTTCGAGTGAGGGAAGAAAATGAATTTATCACTGGGACTTTGTGGGTCCTTTCAAAGGTTTCATCTGAGACAACACTCTTTCCTGTTCTTAGGTTTTAGAGGTATTTCAAAGAGCCTGATTGTCGTTGGCCTGCTTTTCATGCAGAAAAATGTGGGAAGCATGCCACTGGTTGGGGTTGTGATCTGGCCATTAGGAGAGTCACAGATGCCACTCAATTACTCTTTGTGTATTGGTTCATCCGATGTTCAATTTAATCTGAGAATTAAAATTGCAGTATGAAACTTTTAAAATGTAGTATGAAACTTTTAAGTTGCATAATTCCGTATTCATCATCTGCTCAATCGTATTTCTTCTAATAATGGCATTGCTTAAAATTTCAAATTCTTCCTCAGTCGTAGAGATGAGGAATCATTGAAGTTTCATCTCTATCAGAATACACTTTTAGTCCTTGCATCGTACCCTAAAATTTGGCGAACACTCCTAAAAATTTCATTGAGAAGATGACATTGTTTTTCTGAAGGCGTGGCTTCTTTTTAACAAAATATATTTAATTGGAAAAACACTCTCTGTCTAAATATATTATATTTTATTTTGAGGTTTGCAGACCGACCCCTACCGATCACTGACCATCTCTACAGTTGTTGGCCCTTGCCACAAAAGGTGGTTGGAGATCAACAATGGTCTTATTTTTGAAAATTGCAAGACTATATGGATTAGGTTAACCATGATTAACAACCTATTGGAGGTTGTTAGACCTTTACATTTAAGTTTCTTGCTTTATGGCTAAGAAAAATCTATAACTCAGATGCACTTCATCCATTCCCAGTTGGCTCTCTAATGTTTTGATGTTTTTCTTTTTGTGTGACTTGCATTCTCTTTTTTGTGTGTGAGTAAGTGCACACTTGCAGAGGAGGCAAAACACCGTAACCAAGGAGACCTCCTCTGTATTACTTCCATTATGTTCAATTTATAGTGTCATTAGATCCATGTTAGAGGCTTCATCTTTGTTCTGTATAATGATGTGTTGATTCGTTACTTACGGTTTTTAGTTAGGATGATTGATTAAAAGCGAACTTTTGTACTTTGGAACTTGCTAACGTGTTTGACCTTTTGATATGCTTCATGATATATAGGTATTTCTTTGAAGACGCAAGAACTCTTTGCTATTGTTTTCCTTGCTCGCTACTTGGATATTTTTACCACCTTTATCTCTCCGTATAATACCATCATGAAGCTAATATTCTTGGGGAGCACATTTTCAATTGTTTGGTACATGAGGCGCCACAAGATTGTTCGTCGGTCCTATGATAAAGACCAAGATACATTCCGCCATTATTTCCTTGCACTGCCTTGCTTACTCTTGGCCCTACTTATCCATGAGAAGTTCACATTTAAGGAGGTCTGTTTGTATCTATGTTAGTTATAATATTACAAACATGTGAATGTGCTAGGCATAATTTTAAGCTACTTGACCATTTACATCTTTTACAGAGCTTTGTGCCAGAAAATGTGTCTCTTCTTTTCCCTTATTTTCTTTCTCACATGCTTACCAATATAATGGACCAGGTCATGTGGACATTCTCCTTATATTTAGAAGCCGTGGCCATCCTTCCTCAGCTCATACTCTTACAGAGAACTAGAAATATTGACAACTTGACAGGGCAATATGTATTTCTTCTTGGGTATGATAATTCTTTAACCACATTAATTGAACAGTGAAGATATTTTAGATTTCTGCCTTATTAATTTTTCTTTGTTGTAAGATAATGCGTTTTCCTCTCAAATTGGTATCTTGTTATGTTAGAACCATGTAAAATATCAGTGCTGGTTAATCATTGGGTGACAATTGCACGGGTATGCTTTTTTTTTTTTTTCCTAGTATTACTAATCTCTGATGTACTTTAATGCAATCCAAAATAGAATTCTTTTTCCTGCTAGTTATTCCAAGTGAATTTTAATGGTTATATCACTCAAATCACAAATGCATTGGATGGTGCCTATCACCTCAGGTGTATAGAATCCCAGTGCCTATAGGACACCTTCCAGTTTTTACTACACTCTTTGTAAAATTAGATGATACACCTATTATCCTGACTGTAAAATTTCCTATTTTTCACTGGTGGAACAGAACCAATCGGTTATATGACTACAATTCTAACTCGATATCTCCAAAGTTTGGTGGAAAAAGACAACTATCTTAAATCATTTCCATATACCCTTGGAGAAGATCTCACATATTCAATAGCAATCCTTGCGGTTGTTAATTTCAAATGTGATTCCGTAGTTCTCCTAAAGTATTTTGAATCTCTTATGATGAGTTCTTGAGCTGACTTGGAAGGTTATGCATATTTCTTCTGGTATATTATATTCATATAAATAGCAAGAGGAGAAGAAGTGCATGCGTTGTGTACAAAAGAAATCTGTAATGATGCAACTTTACTCTAATGGGTAGCATCCTAAGCTTTATGATAACCTTAGATTGGGTTGCCACCACCAAATGATACAATACCAGTAATTTCTTTGGGTATTTGGGCTTAATTTTCATTATGTAAGTAATGATTTTCCTGAGCATCTATGAGAGATGTTATAATGAAGGGCGGATGTTTAAGAAGGGAATGAATAATTGGCTTCACAAACAAATTCTGCAGCAATGTCATGTAATGTTATTTCCTTCTCCTCCCCCCCTCTTTCTTGGAATAAGTTGTCTCTTCTTAGTCACTTGTAATTCCAAAACTAAAAATTTTTAACCCTCATACGATCGCCTTAAAATTGGTTCAGTTATCGATGCTCGTGTTTATGTGCTAATTTGACTAAGTTGTGCTTGCAGTAGAGAGTTTTACTTTATTCATTTTCTGCCTGTCTGAATGCAGTGCTTATCGAGCATTATACATTCTCAACTGGATTTATCGCTACTTCACTGAGCCACACTATGTTCACTGGATAAGTATGACTCTCTCTCTCTCTCTCTCTCAGTGTAGATTTGCTTGTGTTTTCTGTGAATTGGTGTCGTGCATTCATGATTCTTCATGTGTACTTGAGTTTCCTGTTTTTGTGATAAGACTTTTTATTTGTATAGAAAAGGAGTATACCTAACATTTAACAGTCACAAAGTGTGGGCATATGCATTTCTGGTGTATTTAATGATGGCATGCATATCGGTGCTTCCTATAATGTACACATGGAATTGTGAACTGTTACATAAACACGGCTGCCTGGAGGTTTTCTCTTTTTCTTTTTTTTTTTTTTTAATATCTTTGCTTCCCCTTCTCTTTCGCATTGTGGTTTTTTTTTTCTTTCCCCTTTTTCTTTTTGTCTTTGGGGGGAGAGTACGCACCATAGCTGTTTTTACATTTTCCCAATAAAATTACTGATTCTAGTTTTTAGAGGCATTTGCCTAAACACATAGACTCTCTAATTTATTCAGCTTCACATAAAAAATGTATACATGGCATCTATTCATGCAGTGGATTATTGACATTTTCATTTGATCGAGTTTCTATTTCATGGTAAATAATTTCCGCAAAGTGGCGCCTGTAACTCTTTTGATGTTTAAAACTGATAAATATAAATATATATATATATATATATATATATATATATATATTGGAAGGTAGCTAACCTCTGAAATTTCCCTGTTTTGATAGGGAGAAATTTCAGATGTTAGCTACCTTCCAATACATATATATAAATATGGTTATCAGTTTTTTAAGTTTTGCATCAAATTATCCTTGTATATGCGTGTTTTTTGGGTGAACTCTTGGCTTTTTGCTTAATTTCCGGTCGTTGATTATTTTTGTTTCTATTGTTTGGCTACTGCAGCTTGGATTTCCGGGCTTGTTCAAACATTGCTCTATGCTGATTTCTTTTATTATTATTTCAATAGGTAAATGGTCCAGTCTTTTCAAATATATCTACTTTTTTATTCATGTTAATGATTCATATTTCATCTTTAGTCTTCTAATCTTTGGTGTATTTGACATTTGGATTGCAGCTGGAAGAACAACAAAAAGCTTCAATTGCCAGCTTGAATTCATCCTCCCCCTTTTGTTGGGAACTAAAGATGTCATGTAATGTAGAAGGATACACAAAAGCTGCTATGTCAATTCTTTTGGCTGAAACTAGTACCAATTCTTTTGGGATAATGTCTAGGCACACAATCACCCACCGGCAACGTGCATCGACAATCACTTGAAGAAAATACGGATTATGAATTGTTCAAAATCTATGTTGTAAGCTCTAAAAACGTCCCAATACAAGATAATGTAATAGACTGTACGAGATTATATGGCTGCTATTCATTGCCATTCAGGGTTTGCATCAATTGAGCCTTACATGATAATAGATTTGTTTTTTTGTCTGAATTATATTTGATGAAGATGAAAGAAAAAGCCATATATATTCATGAGAAAAATAGAAAGTAATTAATCAGGGGGCAATGCAATTGGAACAATTGTTAGTTCACTAACCAAATAATTAAAAATATAAGATACTTATAATAATACATGAGAAAATGTGAAAGGAAAAAGAAAATTGACTGTTTCACTTGTTAGTCATTATCCATTATGTTTTATCTGCCTTTATCAAAACAACTTTTTAGGTCACACCTACGGATAAGGACGGTTACTAACTTAACTTAAGTAGGTTAATTCTAGTTTAGTTTCTATCAACGAGTAATTTCTTACCACAAATTTTGAAAGACAATTTTTTACGCAACATGCAACGTGACTCAAATTCAATATGAAATTAATGAGTTAGAGTGAAGAATTTAATCCGTTTAGTTAAGTGAATGTGAAAACTTCAGATAATTTTCTTGAACTTCTAGGTCTATTGACATACTCCCATTTATCTTTAAAAACTCGTAATATTTTAAATTTTTAATATCTATCACTTAATCTCTTTCCATTAGAATTCACCATTAAATTCTGTCAAAATTTTTAAAATACCCATGTATTTTATTTTATTTTTTTAAAAAAATATATATATATAAAATGAGAGGTATTTTAAAAATTTTAACATCCCTTCGTTAGAATTTAACAAAAAATTATAACAGATGAAGAGTAAATATTAGACATTAAAAATTTAGAGTATCGAAGTGAGTTTTTAAAAATTAAGAAAACATATCAAAAAAAGACTAAAAATTTAAAAAAGCTATATGTAGTATCCCCTAAATGAATTGAGTTAAACTTGACCCATATAATTTTAAATCATGTCTCAACACAACACAATCTGACCCGAATTTAACACGTAACAATTAATGCTGTCAAATTTTTACGCAACCTACAAACCCTACGCAAACTCAACATAAAATTAACGACTTATAATTAAAAGGTTTAACTTATTTAATTAAATGAGTGAGTTAAAATTGATCTATATAATCTTATACCCATATTTCAACTCAACTTAAATCTGCCACGCAAACACAAATTGTTGACTCTTCTCAAATAGATTAGCTTGCCGGGTCAACAACTACGCGTGGCTCATATAGACCTGAAAATTTTATCCTGGCGCTTGATTGTCCTATGAATGGGTCCATTGAATCAAAACCTTTGAAGGGAGAAAATTCGCAAGGTTATACACAGAGACTGAATATCAAAACAAGCTCAGCATATTATAGCACTCAAAAGACGATAACCAGGCATTAAAAGTCCAAAGTATCATCGGTACACAGCCTCCACTTAACTTTTCCAACTCAGCATAAGATCCATTTCTAATTACATATAGCAAAATAGTAACTTTCCACTTCACAAAAACTCTCCCCGACATGAATTTTCCATACATATATATGTGCAAGCACAGTTTGAAGTTAAGGGCAGCCATTCCCACCTCCAGTTTGGTGAAGCATAGCATCGATCTCATCACCGTCCTCCATCTCAAGCTAACCCCAAGTTGAAGTTTTGTGCACAATCCAAACAAAACAGCAAAGCAACAAGTAAGATGTAAATACAACTTGGGATGCTAAAAGTAAATTATTGGCACAAACATAGATCTCAAGATAACTTAAAACTGAAATGACTCAAATTTTAAACCAAGAATTGTAATTAATCTTATCAGCTCAACCAGGTAATCTCTTGACAGGACCAGCAAATAAAAGAATAACGCAGTCAACCCATGTCCAAAATGAAGGGTTAATGGAATTTAAAACATTTCAGATGGTTGGAAGCCAATTATAAAGATATGTGGCTAGAACACATAAAACACCTTCCAAAAAAATTCATCGTAATCAAAATCAAAGAGTGCGTAAAACATGGAAATAATAAAAATCTACCTCATCTGGAGTCTGTTCTCCTCGGAGTCTGCGCCCGTCAAACAAGAATGCAATAGAGTTGAACTCCACAGACTGACGATCACAGTACGCATTCATGAGTTTCCGCAACTGGGTGCTTCGTTTGATCCTAAAGAACACCTCATTACCATCCTACAATCAAATAAAAGCGACAGAGATTTATAAGGGGTCAAAAATGGAGAAGGACGCAGGATACTTTCTTGACGCATACCAGAATTAATGAAAAAAAAAAGGGCAACTCAAATGAAAAACAAGATTGATAGGCATCTGGTATAAAGGATCGACTGCATTGTACCCATACATGATTTCCGGGATCAGATGTTAGGAACACAAGTTTAGCAGAAATGGATTTTATGGGATAAGGATTTTGTTGTTTGGTTTACTAATTCCACAGTTAATATCAACCAGAAATTTATCTTGGAAAGTATTCAATTGAATGCATATACACAAATAATAAGATTCTGCAAAATATACTACATGGTTTGATCAAGAAATGTCAATTTTTGGTTCACAAGAATCCAACCAACTAACATGGTGAGCAATCCCCTACTAATGCAGCTAAAGTTGGATGTTTTAAACCTCTTTAATACTTGTTAGAAATATAATTGATGCCAAACTAAAAATTCAATAGGGCTAAATTCATGAAACTGGTAGCAGATCGGCAGCTCAAAATTAGAATAGAAGATCAAAATAAGTTTGATAAAGTTCATTTGATTAGGGCTAAATAATCTATTTGGTCAGCATTAAGCTCATCCTCCAAGGAATCAAATAGCATAGAGCTATTTAGCTCACATAAAACAAATTTCAACTATTATAAATGCACTTTTCAAAAAGATTTAAGTACAAAGCTTACACTAAGAAAAAAGTGTTCAAGCAATGATGAATGGCATTTATATTGGTGCTTCAGTTGAAAAAAAAAAATTGACAAAAAATCTGACTTGGAGTTCATCTAAAAAGAACATACAACATGCACTACTAATACAGCATAAAATTCGATCTTGGTGCTTCACTAGAAAAAAAAAAAAAAAAAAAAAAAAAGTATAAAAAGTATTACTCCTACAGCATATAATTGGAATGTATCCCATAAGAGCCAATTCAATTTCACATAGCATAAAGGAATACAAAGATTTTAACTACAAAACAACTAATCCAAAACTAACATGTATTAACAGCCTTCACGCATGACTCAACATCATTACTACATACTGATATTGGCAACATGCCATATTAGCAATTTGACCTAATCTAAAACCATCTTGTCATTGCAAAAGTGACATTCCTCATCTGAAACATCTCATCCGCACAGCCAAATTTCTCTCTCATCTTATCACCAATAACTGTCATTAAATCCCATCAATTCAGTTAATGAATATCACCCTTCCATATCCCTCTCTCACATAGTTAACACAGGTCAAGTACAAGAACATCACGGCTACGTTTGGCAAGAGTTATTGGTTATTACTGTTCATGACTTTTCTAAACCCATAAAAAACATTCTTACTTTTTATATCACATCAACCACTTTTTAACAACTTTTTTTATTTTTTTATTACTATTAAAATAAAAAATTCACTAAAAAACAAAAAATTTTACTTTTCCATACAAAAAATTTACAATATTCCCCCTACTTTATATCACATCAAAAGTAAACAACCCACAACCCATAACCCATAACCTTTCCCAAACACACCCCAATGGGGATGTTTGGGAATGGCTTGGGCTTGCACTGTTCACGTTTTTGATTTTTTCAAAAAAAAAAATTCCCACTTTTTTATATCACATCAACTACTTTTTAACAACTTTTTTTCACTTTTTATATCATATCAAATATTTTTTTATTACCATTCAAATAAAATACTCACTAAAAAACAAAAATTTTCACTTTCCAATACAAAAAATTTACAACATTCCCACTACTTTATATCACATCAAAAGTCAACAATCCCCAAACCACAATCCCAACCCTTTGCCAAACACCCCCAATGATTGGGTCTGTTTTGCAATGGTTTTTACTATTCACTGGTTTTCACTATTCATCACTTTTCCTAAACCCAAAAAAAATATTCCCACTTTTTATATCACATCAACAACTTTTTAACAATCTTTTTTATTTTTTAATTACTATTAAATAAAAATTCACTAAAAACAAAAAATTCACTTTTCCATACAAAAAAATTTACAACATTCCTCCTACTTTATATCACATCAAAAGTCAACAACCCACAACCCATAACCCATAACCTTTCCCAAACACACCCATTGGAAAAAAAAAAAAAAAACAAACCCAGAGAATTATGAAGCACGCAAACACACGCATAATATTTATCACACAGTTAATAAATTGCATGCGACACACCCAAATGAATTCATCAATCCATTAACATAATCAACCACTAAATCTATCAAACAAAGCCACAGAAAGTCAAAACAATTAACACCTAGAAATTTTCATAGCACAAAGAACTCATTTGTTTCCTCATAGCTATACCTGGCCCTTGACTTTGAGGTTAATGTGCTGGTCCATTGGCTTCTTGTCCTCCTCTTGACCACCACTACCACCACCGCCACCGCCACCTCCAGCTGTTGCAGACATCTTCACCCACCACTCCTATAAATACTCTGAATTCTCTCTCTCTCTCCGAAGCTCTGTGTGTGTGGCTTTTAGGGTTTTCTCTGTCAAAAGAAATAGAAAAACCAAGAGAGAAAGAGAGAGAGAGAGGGAGAGAGATGGAGTCCAGGTCACCACCAAAAGAGCACAATATACTAAGCGTCAAATTCACGCTAAACTTGTGTGCGTTATTCCCACTCGCGGAAGTGGTGTTATTGTAATTTAGAGACAAGTTAACTAACTTTATTGTCATGATTTGCTGACGTGTCTGGTTAGAATGGGCGAGTAGGGTGTTTGGTGTGTGAATAAACTGGAATTCAGAGAAATTTGGATTCCGGTGGGGGAGGGAATCAATAAAGAGGGAGAGGAAAAGGTGATGTTGGGAATGGACCGCTGGAAATCAATGGGACTAGAATCGGACGATGGAGATCGGATTCTGAGGTCTACCTTTCTTTGCTTTTTTGGTAGTTTCTTTTGCGGATTTTGATTGGTGAGTACGATGCGTACTTTTTGAGTTTTGGAAGTCCTTTTTTGGAATTGGATTCTGTGTTCTTCCTTATCCAATTCCAGTGGTCACTGCTCACTTTTACTCGAATAAATATTTTGGATTTTAGTTTGAAAAAAAATATTTGTTGTTGTAGTCTTTTTATTTGACCCTTCTTTATAAATGAACGATCAATTGTATGCCACTTCAATCACCCACGTGAAAAAAGAAAAACTTTTTCATCTCCATTTTCAGCACAATATCCCCACCTTCTAAAATGGGGATCCATAGCAGAAGTTGCCCTAATTATTAATAATTTAAATAGTTATTATAAGAGCATCAGCATAAGCTTTATTAATTTTTTCTAATTTAGAAAATTAAATTATTTTTTGATTTTATATTCAAATAAACTTTACAATAGCTTATCTTATCATTTTTCTATATCATTTAAATATTCTTTTAAATAAATACTAAGAGAAATAGAAAAAATAAATAAAATAAAATAAAAAGTATTTTTTGAATAAAATAATTGTAAGGGAAGCAAAAATGTTCGCCTAAATTTTTTGTAGCACTTTTGGTTCTCTTAAATTTTCCTTGGTTTATGAAACACTAAGTAAGTCCGTTGCAATGAGCTTTTTTGAGAGTTTTTCTTATATTTAGGAAAATTAATGAAATTTAGAAGAGACGGTTACTAGTATTATAAGAGAGTTCATATGAAACTTAACTATCCAAATAAATTTTGTGTTATCTGACCACTTATATAGACGGTTGGACATGAACTATCATAATAATTATACAAATTACTCAAAATCTCAATATGCCCCCTCACCTCCTTGCTCACCACATGTTGAAATGTTCAATGCATGCACTACATGTCCTTTTGTGGTAGTAAAAATATCAAACCCCATAAATTGATGTAGAAGGATGAATGTAGGTTAGTTCATACTTCATGCTCAAGGTGATGCCATATGTTTGTTAATGTGATTTTGAAAATGTTTTTTGTATTATAATTTGTTATTTGAAAAATATGTTATGATGTCACATAAAGGTGAAAATAATTTGTATTTTAAAAAGTGTGTTGAGGAAATTAGAGCAAAAATAATAATAATAAAAAATCAATACGACTTTGAGGTATGTGTGAACACTATCTTTAAAGTGATAACTGCCCTAATTTGAAAGAATTTGTTATCGGGTTACAAGTAATTCACGTCGTGATACAACAAAGTCATTAACTGCATACAACAATTAGTTTGTTCTATTTCTTTACAAAATTATGTATTTTACTTGAAAGAATGAGAAAAATAGAGTAAATAATTTGTTTGGGTAAGTCCTCTATTTATAGACTTTGAAGGAGTACTTATGAATAAATAAAAATCTTCAATCTTAACCGTTAGTTAAGATTTGCCAGTTGAATCGGTTAAGTTCAGGTAGAAGATAATAGTTGGCTTAACGATTAGCCATTATCTCCTCCGACCAGTATTGGTTCAAATCCACTCGTTAGAGCCCCCTTCCTTCTTCCTTCTTTCTTCTTCTTCTTCTTCTTTATTTATATATATATATATATATAGTGAGAAGAGAAATGCTATTTAGTATTTTTTTAAGCATTTTTATCTATATGTCACATTCACATCTAACTTTTTTTTAAAAAAAAAAAAAACATAAACAATAAGCCAAAAAAAAAAATGCTGAGCAGCATTTATTATTATTATTATTATTATTATTATTATTGAGAAACAATGGGCTTCTTGGGCTGGACACATGCATGGGTTGCGTAAACCACACGCATGCCTACTCCAGCCATGGGCATGAAGCATGCCTTTGCCATTGATCCAGTCAATCACAACTTTAATATAACAATCTACAATTTTTTATTTTTTTTTTTAAATAACAATCCCCCACTTAAGTCATGATATTAAATGCTCACTCAAATTACTGATATTATCATGCATACAATAAGGTATCTTCCGAATTAAACCGTTAATTAGTGTAAGCATTTCAAATGTCTATTAAAGTTAATGGTGGCTTAAGCTTACACCAACAGAAATACAACACACACGATTTAATTCAATTTTAGCAAAAAATTCACAAATTTTATTGCACTTATCCACGTGCTTCATCCAATTTTTTTATAAACATTCACAGAAGTAAACCTTAAAACTCTTGCTAGAAACTATCTCACTTCTTATGTTTATATAGGTGAAGTTCATTTACCATCTCAATTACTCAGTTACTTATAATTGCCTTACAACTGTATTAACAAATATAGGAAAATAGGATTGAATGAACCAGGATCTCTGACAACTGCATGTCCAAATTGCAACAAATCCAATCAGGCAAGCAATTGAGAGATGCTCCTAATCGAACTCACATGCTCAAGCAGGTTTTGAGCTACCTGAGCACTTGTGTCGAACAGGTGAATGAATCCCATTAAAACATTCTCTCATACAGAGTCAAGTATGCTACAATTCAGTCAACGAATTGCCACTAATCTCAATCCGAATTAAATATAGATCATGTTAAGATTGAATTATTGGCATAAAATGCCTTGATCAAATCTACCAATAAAATCAAATAGCCTTTAGAGCACTCACAATGATCTATTTATATTTGAATTTTCTCTAAATTTATAACAAAAATTATCATTTAATAAGCTCTTTATCAAATGTTAAATTTAACATACACTATTTAGATTTAAAGAGCCAAAAAAAGTGAATGCTATAATTTTTTTTTTTTTTTGAATTGAATGCTTTTGATAGTTAATTTTATCAATAAAAAAAATATTATTTATTAAAAATAGAGAAATATTTAGAGTGTTTATTGTTTAATGATTTTAAAAAGTAACTAGCTAAATCAATAAAAGTAGATTTTTAAAGTTAAATTTGAAAAAAAATTTAAAAAGCTTATTATGAATGATCTGGGTCTCTATTTAATGGAGTAATACTATACTTCACCTTTTCATCCTCCTTTTTTTTTTCTTTTTTTTTTTTAATATCCCCCAATTTTATGTAACGTAATCCCACAACATTTGGTCTATCAAAATTAGAGAGGAATGGGAAGGGATATAGAATTACTCCTATTTTGGGTGATGTAGGACCCAAGATTTTTTTGCAATAGACGTGTAAGATAGCCCAAGCCCGAAGGTTAGTGATGTCAAGCCCATCATAGCCTGGCCCCACCATTGATGATTAATCCGAAACAGATCACCAAAAGATCTGCAGTACACGTAGGTAGTTTCGTGCCTTCAAGGTTGTATTGTATCCCCCGGACATGAGTCCATGACTTTCGAACTTTGAGACGAGCAACTTTTATTTTTATGCATAGGTCTCTTATGGAAAATAATATATATAGCAAAATGATTTGTTTGGTAGGCATTTTCTGGCGGTTGTTAAATCTCTAATCATTTATACCAAAAGCTTAATTTAATTAATATTTTAATAATATTTTTTAGGTGAGAGTTCAAATTCCACCTCAAGTGAGACCTTAACACATAAAATATTTAACTAGAGTAGAGACTAAATTGTAAAGGAAGCAGTCGAATTTATTACATCTGCTTTGATATTATGTTAAATCACTATTTATTTTAAAAGTTTAAGCTTAAAAAAAGAGTAATTCTAAATACTCAACTCTCATTCCAATGAACTGATGTGGCAGTGCCAATTAGTTCTTGGATGATGTTTTTTTTCTTTTTCTTTTTAAATAAAGGCTTATCCAAAGGTTGATGAGCATTGCCACATTATCCTAGTGAAATGAGAGTTGAGTATATAGCATTACTCTTATAGAAAATGTTGAGTTTAATAATTTAATTAATACTTTAACACTCCCTTCACATGTGAAACCAAACAACTAGTGTAATCTTTTTATTGAAAATGGGAATAAACACTACTTATCCCAAAAATAACTTAAACTAATAAAAAATGGTAAATTTAATCATTTAATTAATATTTTTAACATTTAATTAATCATCAACAAGTGATGCTTAACATGTGAAATATTTAACTAAAATAGGGAGGTAAGGTTTCAAACTTATGACTTCTACTTTGATATTATGTTAAATTATGGGGAAACTTCACAAAACTCCCATCAACTTTCATGCATTTTGAAATAATGCCCTAAAGTTTAAAAACTCTCAATTTAGTATATTTATCTTTCAATTTCACCACCCATTATGATTTTTCGTTAAATCTTGTCAAAAATTTTAAAATACCTTTTTTTTTTTCCAATATATATATATAATATTTGGAAATTCCGTTAAATCCTGACCAACGCTTAAATCTTTGCAATTTTTTTTTTCCTAAAAAAATGAGGGGTATTTTGAAAATTTTGACAATATCCCTTCATTATGATTTAACAGAAAATCCAAATGGAGTAGTAAAATTAAAAAATAAAAATAAATAAAAGATAGATACATTAAATTGAAGTTTGAATGGTTGTTTCAAAACGTGTGGATGCTCATGGAGTTTTGTGAAGTTTTTCCTTAATTAAATTATCATTTGTTGTTAAAGTTCAAATAGATAAAAAAAAATATAATAATAATATTTTTAAGAGTTGCTTCCAAACACTACTAAAATGATGTGGCTAGTTATGGAGATAGAATGGAGGAGAAGTGAATAGCGTGCGGGTAAGGTAGAGGAAATGATGGCTCACACCCTTTTTGCCTTATCATGTTCCTTACGATCGAGATTGACGTCCAAGCTATTGCTATACTATACTGTATAAATATATATATAGCTTCAGCCTTCACCAAAAGAACTAATTAAAGGTGGCCTTAAAAATTAATGGGTTTTTCAGTACTAGTGTTCCTCCTACTAGGTTGGGTGCTTGCAAGCCAAGGCAGTGACATTAACTTTGATCAAAACTATAAAGTCACATGGGGTTTTGATCATGTCTTATCTCTAAATCAAGGCAGAGAAATTCAGCTCTCAATGGATATTTCTTCCGGTTATTAATTGACTGCCTTCTCTTCTTCTTCTTCTTCTTCTTCTTCATTTTTTCTTGCATGCCATAGTACTTGATCTTAATCTTATTATTTTGTAAAAATATCGTATTATTACCTTTTCTCTTGTAAGTCTTGATTAATTCCCATGGAATTCTACTTCTACTAACATCCTATATATTAAAATGCTTGTTTTATTTGTATATAAACTCAAAATCAATTGTATTAATTGTATTTACTGAAGTCAGGTTTTGGAGTAAATTAAGGCTCACTAACATTATATTAATTGCTTGCTTTCATTCCCCTGTAGCCCTTTTCCCTTATTGAATTAGAAAAAAAAAAAAAAAAAAATTGCTTGCTTTCATATATACATATAGAGGAAGAGAAGGAGAGGGAAAAAATATATATGTATGCATATATATAGGGTGAAATTCCGATTAAAATTCAGAATGGACTAGTAATTAAATAGGGCTAGATAATTAAAATTGAGCCAGTTGAGAGCATCACCTAGCTGGTGAGCTTAAGTCATCAGGTTCTATGGATGTAAATATATTTTGTGGGGAATACTTCGGTTGTTTTCACAGTTTTCGCATGAGTGTAAATACAATGACCAATATATTTCTTTTTTCTTTTATTTTTCCTTTTATTTTTTCTGAAAAACAATTATCAATCATTCATATATCACAGCTATCATATATATATAGATTTATTAAAAAATCTTGAAAGAAAATTTGAAGTTTCCACTAAACCAATCAAGGAAAAAATAGAATTATTCGAGTGTCAATGTGAGCCAAGTTTTGCAGCCACGGCCCACGTCGAGGACAAACTAGCTAGTTCCATATATATAGGATCATACCTTTTTCGGCAAATTCTATCTGATAGACTGATATTCAATCAACTTTATAATTTAGTTACTCAGCCGAGCTTTTCGTGTTACATATATGGTGGCTCTTGTTTTTCTCTAGTGTATCATATTTTTGCTTCTTGTATAGGGGCTGGCTTCGCATCCAAGCTAAGCTATGGCTCTGGATTCTTTCATATGAGTATGAAGCTACCAGACAAGGATTCGGCTGGAGTAGTTACTACTTTCTATGTGAGTTCCAAGCCCTTTCTCTTATTATTGGTTTTATTATATGTTGAAGCATTTTTTTGAACGGTTAGATCGGCGATAGAGCTCTTGCAAAACAAGGGACGAGTCGTCAAAAACTACCAATTTTGAAGGACCGAGGACACTCTGACACCCAAGTTAGTTATTAAGGCTCTCGTTGAAGGAGGAAAATTGAATAGAAGGGGTTAGTAGAGAAAATTATATTTGTGTACCCGGTGAGGAGACCTCCTTTCCTTATATAAGTCTTTGTTCCCGCCTCCCTCTAGCTAGGTTTTAGTATTTCCTGCCTAAATTCCATCGGAGTAAAATGTCTGATGTGTTAAATGTTAAGCATCTTGTTCTGTACACGGGAGACTCATACGAGAGGATGCGAATTTTCTCAAATCTGTGGAGGATGATGTAGATTACCCCATGTTTGAATTCATGAAGAAGACAAAAAGAGATACTATCGTTCAAACTAGCCTCTTGAATGAGCTTCGGTCGAAATTTCTAAGAGCCTATGTCGAATAGTCGGATGATTCCTATTCAATCGAGGTGTTGCATAGCATGTCTCGTTTGAACAAGTATTGCATTATACAAAAACCCGAGGCATTCGGTAGATCTCTCGTTCGATCGAGGGGTTAACGCAAGTCTCGTTCGAACAAGATCGCGGATAATTGTTTTTATTTCATTTTTTATTAGAGTTACAACTCTTTTTATCTATTTAAGTCTAATAAGGACGGCTTAAACCACAGTTTACATGATATTTTTATTTCCTTAATTTTGTTCTTGATTTTGGAAATAGTTGTTAATCTTGTATTGTTTGGTTTTTCAATCCACCACACACCCATGTTGCATCAATTTGATTCTCAGTAGAAAAAATATATCCTTAATCAACCAAGGAAAACTTGTTCTAGTTATCTATAAGTTTATCCTTCTATATCCATTTATATATATTCCCATCTTTTTTCTTAATTCGGTCAAAATGGAGGAGAATGATTCAAGGTGATCAATATATGTGCAGCTAACTTCTCAAGGTAATAATCATGATGAGCTGGATTTCGAGTTCTTGGGCAATAGGGAAGGGAAGCCATACACATTACAAACAAATGTGTTTGCAAATGGTCAAGGGAATAGAGAGCAAAGAATTCTTCTTTGGTTTGATCCCACAGCAAATTTTCATACTTACGAGATTCTCTGGAACCAGCATCAAATTGTGTAGGAATTTAAAACCTCTCTCTCTCTCTCTCTCTCTCTCTCTCTCTCTCTCTCTCTATATATATATATATATATATATATGAAAAAACTTCACTTACCACTCCTAATATTACCATTTTTCAGAAGTTTTTCCTATATTTATATATTACATGATATGATATAATGGATGCTTTTTCAACATTAATTGTGTGTTGCAGATTTTATGTGGACAATAAGCCCATCAGAGTATTCAAGAACAACAGAAACATTGGAGTCGACTACCCATCACAGCCAATGCAAATACAAGGCAGCTTGTGGGATGGAGAGAGTTGGGCAACAGATGGGGGCCAAACAAAAACTAACTGGAGTTGTGCACCATTTAAAGCAAACTTTCAAGGATTTGATATCGGTGGGTGCGCAGTTGATCAGAACTCAAACATTGAACACTGTTATTCTTCCAACTACTGGTGGAATACGGGAAAGTACTGGAAACTGAATTCTGTACAACAAAGAGAATACGAGAGTGTGAGAAATAAGTACATGAACTATGACTATTGTTCTGATAGCCATAGATATCCAACCCCTCCCCCTGAGTGCCTTCTTGATCAATAAATAAACACGTCGATCAAGAATATATATTTATATGTAAGACATTAATAATTTAAGCTGTAATAAAATACAAGAGATTCAAGGGGGTGAGAGACACTACCAAAATTCTGGGAAACAAAGGTCCTACAACTAATAAATATTCGATAAGAGATTCTCTTTTTGTCTTTCTTTTTGTGTACTGTCTCTTATTTTGATCAGCATATATAATGTTGGGAAATATTCCCCTAATTCAATCTACTTAGTGTAATTTCGTCTTTTGGTGTGATGAAGCCCACTGGGTCTCAGCCCTGATGATCAAGCCTGGTTTTGTTATCTTCTTAGTCTCGGTCTCGGTTAGTCATAGTCTCGGTTGGACACAACCTCGGTTATTTTCAGCCTCGGTTATGAGTACTCCTCTATATCGGTCTAATCTCGGTCTCGGTTTGTGTAGTGGTATTAGCTCTGTCTCGGTTACAACCTTCGCAATTTCAGTCTCGGTTTCTGACAATGGTATTATCCTCTTACGCCAACTTGTAGAAATATCACGTACAAGAATTGTCATCAAGGTCATTTAAATCTTTATGAGTTATGTTTCAAGAAGGAATACTTAAAAGATAGCTCTTGAACCCGAGAATTTGGGGATGAGATTTTATCTTCCACCAGATCAAGATGAAAGTTGTTAGAAGATGTTAAATTCAAGATAGATCATATCCCGAGATTCCAGACCAGGAATCCTATTCGAACTCTGTCAACTAGTTAGATTCAAAGTCTGCTAGAAGAGTCAGACTCGGAAAGGAGTTTGACGTTTATAAATAGTGAACCTTGCCGCATAACAAAGGTACGCAAAATTTTTGATAAGAACTCTATTCTCTCAGATTTCAAAACCAGAAAATTGACTTAGCCATCGGAGTGGGACCAGCTGGCACCCCCAGCAAGCTCCTTTGACTAGTTTATTGTTTTGCAGATTTATAGAAGCGAGAAGTCGTTCATCATACCGGAAACTGTACCAACAGTTTGGCGCTGTCTGTGGGAAACTTTCATTATTTCTCATAAACAAAATCCGTCATGGTGAACACGCCTCCACAGAACAATGCACGGGTCGAGGCACACCCCGAGGCGGAAGCCAACCACCAGGAAGCACAAAGAATCGCAAACGCAGCATACGAAGCTAGAATTGCGCAGATGCAGAAAGATCTGGACGAGTTGCACCAATCCAACACAGTTCTTCGACATCAAATTTCAGAAGGTGAAGTACAAAGTAGCCAGAGTAAACATCAGGAGGACCCAGGAGAGAATCACGAACAAAGAAGGTTGAACAGAGACGCCAAATGCAAGAAAACCAGATTGACAGTAAAGAAACTACAAGATACGATGGCGACATTGGAGAAGAAGTGTGAGCTCATGCAGAAAGACACTACCCAGAAAGATCAGATGCTTGCGGCACTGGAAAAGAAGTATGACCTCATTCAACAGGAGGCAATCCTGAAAGATAAGAGCAAAACCTCTATGGTTGATACTCTGCTGCAGGGAATTGCTTCCCCATTCACAGAGGACATAGCTGCCAAGCCCTTGCCAGACAAATTCAAATTACCTAACATCCCAGTTTTTACAGGCGCGGAGGATCCAACCGACCACTTGGACCAGTATCAAGCCCATATGGACCTTCATGGGACTCCTAAAGAAGTAGCTTGCAGAGCTTTTCCCTTGACCTTAGGGGGAAGCGCCAGGGATTGGTTTAAGAAACTACCTCCCAACTCTGTGGACAGTTTCGCAGACTTGGGAAGGAAGTTCCTAACTCAGTTCTTTGCAGGAAGAAAGCGAAGAAAATCATCGGGACACCTGTTGACCCTCATTCAAGGCAAGGATGAGTCCCTGAAGGACTACATCATGAGGTTCAATGAAGAAAAGTTGTCGGTCAGTACCTTCACCGACGAGATGGCCTTTGCAGCCCTGTTCAGAGGAATCCACCCAGATGGAGCCTTGATGAGGGAATTAGCCAAGAAGCAACCCGAAAATTTACATGAATTTATGGAAAAAGCAGAGGAGTTCATCAACCAGGAGGAGAACCTTCGAGAAATAAGACTTTCCCAACAAGAACCAGTCTCGGCTCACAAAGAAACCGAGAAGAAGAAGAGAAGAGAATCTGAAGTCCAGACGATAACCGACTCCCAAGTTTCCACAACAGTCGGAAAATTCAATTTCACTCCTCTGAATACAACTGCTGCGGAAGTACTCTTGGAGATGAAGAAGGATCCGGAATATGTGCGTCCAACGAAGATCCTTGGAGAGCCATTAGACAAAAACCGACACAAGTATTGCTTGTACCATGAGGCTAACGGCCACACCACAGAAGGGTGCATATCTCTACGATTTGCTATTGAGAAACTCACCAACAACGGCAAGTTGACGAGATTCTTAGTAAATCCAAAAGGTCATCAAGACCAGCGCCGATACTCAGATCAACGGTCACGACAAGGTCCACCGAGAGATAATCACCCTCCACCACACCGAGCAAGAACTCCTCCTCGTCGAGATCAAGATCGATATGAAGAAAACAGAGATAGGCGAGAAGGGTCTCGGGAACGGAACCGAGAGAGGCGAGAAGGATCTCGAGACCGGAATCGTGACAGGCGTGGAAGATCTCGAGATCATGAAAGGAGACGAGAAGAACCGAGACGAGAGCGAAGCCGAAGCAGGAGCCCAGCAAATCAGCACATACTCGGGGAAATCCGAATGATTTCTGGAGGATTTGCAGGAGGAGGCGAAACACATTCAGCCAGAAAATCCTACGCCCACCAAGCGAAGAATTGGGAAGTCTACAATGTAGATAGACCTCTCAAGTCCCGGAAAACAGAGTCACTGGTCATAGGTTTCTCTGATGAAGACTACGCTGGAGTGAGTCGCCCCCATACAGATGCATTGGTGGTCTCCATGCGTATCGGGAATCACAATGTCCACCGCATTTTGGTGGATAACGGGAGCTCTGCCGACATCCTATACTGGTCGGCCTTTTTGCACCTCGACATCAGCCGAGATAAACTTGTTCCAGCTACTTGTCCACTGGTCGGCTTCGCAGGAGAGCAAGTATATCCAGTTGGATCAATAGAGCTTCCAGTGACGCCAGGAGAATATCCGAGACAGAAAACGATCATGGTCAAGTTCTTATTAGTAAACAAGCCATCTGCATACAACGCCATCTTGGGCCGTGCTGCGCTGAATGAATTAGAGGCTATCACCTCTACACCTCATCTTAAGATGAAATTTCCTACCAGGGAAGGAGTCGGAGAGGTAAGAGGCGATCAATATGTAGCCCGCCAGTGCTACAATACGTCTCTAAAGGATCCAGTCCCCAGAGCCGTTTCTGGAGATAGAACACGAAGGGAAGATAAATAGCAATCACTGTCGGGGGAACCAATCGAAGAATTGGAAGAGTACGAGGTTGGCAGCCCCGAAAAGAAGGTAAGAGTGGGATCAAATTTGCCTCAGGAACAAAAGGAAGCGCTGGTGGAATTCCTAAGGCGGAATGCAGATGTGTTTGCATGGAGCCATGAAGACATGCCAGGTATAGATCCCTCAGTAATAGTGCACCGGCTGAATGTAGATCCAAGTTACAGGCCAGTAAAGCAGAAGAGAAGGAGCTTTGCCCCAGAGAGAAACCAAGCTGTCGCAGCCGAGGTAGAAAAGTTGCTGCAAGCTGGTTTCATCAGGGAAGTCAACTACCCTGAATGGTTAGCCAATGTGGTCTTGGTCAAAAAAGCAAATGGGAAGTGGCGGATGTGTGTAGACTTCACAGATCTCAACAAGGCGTGTCCAAAAGATAGCTTTCCTCTGCCTCGGATCGATTTACTGGTGGATTCTACTTCAGGGCATGGACTTCTCAGCTTTATGGATGCCTTCTCAGGATATAATCAGATACACATGCATAAGGTAGATCAAGAGAAGACTGCCTTTATCACAGACCGAGGGCTATACTGCTACAATATGATGCCTTTTGGATTGAAGAACGCCGGTGCCACTTATCAAAGGTTAGTCATGTTCCAAAAGCAGATAGGAAGAAATGTGGAAGTTTATGTAGATGACATGCTAGTCAAGAGCATTCAGTCTGCAAGCCACATAGAAGACTTAGAAGAAACCTTTGAAACACTGAGACAACACCAGATGAAGCTGAATCCCACTAAATGCGCGTTTGGGGTGGCCTCGGGCAAATTCTTGGGATTCATGGTATCCCAGAGAGGAATTGAAGCCAATCCGGAGAAAATACGAGCAGTGCTGGACATGCGCCCGCCTCAAACTATCAAGCAGCTGCAACAACTCACCGGAAGGATAGCCGCTCTGAACCGATTCATCTCACGGTCAACAGATAAGTGTCTTCCTTTTTTCAAAATTCTTAGAAAAGCGTTTGTCTGGAGTGATGAATGTGAGGAAGCCTTTAATCGGTTGAAAGAATATTTGAGTAATCCTCCGCTTTTGAGTAGAGCAACTGAGGGGGAAATACTGTATCTTTATTTAGCTGTGTCACCATCAGCAGTCAGCTCAGCTCTAGTGCGAGACGATAAGGGAGTTCAAAAACCGATATATTTTACCAGCAAAGCACTTCAAGGAGCGGAAGAAAGATACCCTCGAATAGAGAAGCTGGCATTCGCCCTAGTCGTGTCGGCTCGAAGGCTGAGACCCTACTTCCAAGCCCACGCAATTAGGGTCCTCACCGAGTACCCCATGAAGAAGGTATTGCAGAAACCTGACCTTTCAGGAAGATTGATCAATTGGGCAGTCGAACTCGGTGAATTCGACATAGAGTTTCATCCGAGAACAGCAATTAAGGGGCAAGCGCTAGCTGATTTCTTGGTTGAATTATGTGGAACAACCGAGACGGAGGAGTTGCCAACAACCGAGACGTGGGTAGCATACGTAGATGGGTCCTCCACCTCCAATAGCAGCGGAGCAGGAATAGTATTGATCAGCCCAGAGAAAGAAGAATTCGAGTTTGCGATTAAGATCGCATTCCTCACCACAAACAACGAAGCCAAGTATGAAGCTGTCATAGCCGGTCTCGGCTTAGCCCAAGAACTGGGAGTGAAGTACTTAGAAATAAAGAGCGATTCACAAGTGATAGTGGGTCATATCCAGGGAGAGTATGAAGCATGTGGAAGCAAAATGATCAAATACCTTGCAAAGGTCCAGGAGCATCTATCTTTCTTCGACAAGGTGGTGATCACTAGAATTCCCAGGGAAGAGAATATTCGGGCAGACTCACTTGCCCGGATAGGATCCGGTTCAGACGAAGAGATCGATATTTCCAAGCATAAGGTGAGAGTTCTAACCGATCCCTCCATCTCGGAAAATGAAGACTTGATGCAGATTAACGAGGAAGTTCACAACCCCGAATGGGCCGGAGAGATCACTCAGTACCTGAAGAATGGGCAATTACCAGAAGACAAGGCCTCATCCCGCAAGGTTAAGATGCAAGCAGCCCGGTATACTCTGGTGGGGGATGTCTTATACAAAAGAGGGTACACTTTACCCCTCTTGAAATGTCTCTCAGAATTGGAAGCTGATTATGTTATCCGAGAAATACATGAAGGAGTCTGCGGCAGCCATATGGGGGGTAGGATGCTGGCACACAAAGCTGTAAGAGCCAGATACTTCTGGCCCGACATGAACAGAGACTCAGCTGAACTCGTTAAGCATTGCGACAAATGCCAAAGATTTGCCCGAGATGAGAAAAGCCCACCCGAAGAATTAAGCCCCATATCGTCGCCATGGCCTTTTGCTAAGTGGGGAGTTGACATTGTGGGACCTCTTCCCCAAGGTAGAGGAGGTTGCAAATTCCTTGTAGTAGCAGTGGATTATTTCACAAAGTGGGCAGAAGCTGAAGCACTAGCCACCATTACTACTGGGAACATAAAGAATTTTCTATGGAAATCAATAATCTGTCGGTATGGGATTCCTTATGCATTCGTCACCGATAACGAAAAACAGTTCGATTGCGTCCCATTCCGAAAATGGTGTTCAGAGCTCCATATTAGGAATTTCTTCTCCTCGCCGGGACATCCACAAGCAAACGGTCAAGTAGAAGCCACTAATAAAACCCTCATGAGAACTTTGAAGAAGAAGCTGGCCGAGAAGAAGGGAGCATGGGTAGAATTCATCCCAGAAGTTTTATGGTCTTATCGAACTACGACTCGCACACCAACTGCTGAGACCCCATACTCACTGGCTTTCGGAACTGAAGCAGTGATCCCAGCCGAAGTCGGATCTCCCAGTTTCAGAATTGCTCATTACAACCCAGGGCTCAATGATGAAGGGATCAATCTCCACTTAGACTTATTACACGAAAGAAGGGAAGCAGCAACAGTACGGATGACTTCGTACCAGCAAAAAACTGCTCAGTACTTCAACAGAAAGGTACGACCGAGAAGTTTCAAAATTGGAGATTGGGTTTTACGGAAGGTAACAATCGCCACAAAGGATCCAACTCAAGGGAAGCTAGGACCCACATGGGAGGGGCCATACCGGGTAGTCAAATGTCACAGACAAGGAGCATACCACTTACAAATAGCGAATGGCCAACCTCTGCCGAGACCATGGAATGCCGAACACTTGAAGAAATATTACCTGTAGAAGACACATGTAACTTGTTTTTATTGATATAATAAAAATTCGAAGATTTTCAGATTCAATTGCGAAGCATCCCACCACTCAACTTTTCAAATTTTCTCAGTTACCTGGATAGCTAACTGAGACTCAGTTACCTGAATAGTTAACTGAGACCTCTGTTAACTTTTCAAATTTTCTCAGTTACCTGGATAGCTAACTGAGACTCAGTTACCTGGATAGTTAACTGAGACCTCTGTCAACTTTTCAAATTTTCTCAGTTACCTGGATAGCTAACTGAGACTCAGTTACCTGAATAGTTAACTGAGACCTCTGTCAACTTTTCAAATTTTCTCAGTTACC
>FXXK01000001.1:1416604-1450493 GCA_900184695.1 Betula pendula
TGGATAGCTAACTGAGACTCAGTTACCTGAATAGCTAACTGAGACCTCTGTCAATTTTTCAAATTTTCTCAGTTACCTGGATAGCTAACTGAGACTCAGTTACCTGAATAACCAACTGAAACGTCTGCCAACAGACTCAAATTTTCTCAATTACCTGAATAGCTAACTGAAGAAAAAAGTCCAATCCAAATTCAAAGGATCAGATGTTAGATTGAACACTCTCGAGCTCAACTCCCAGGTTTAATTTTTGAACTCAGCTTTCAAAGTCAATACACAAAGCAATCTTCTTTTGTGAAACAATTGACGCCAAGTAACTTTAACCGAGACAGAACCACATTAAGCCTCGGTTAAATAGGGAGAAAGATAAAAGACAAAATACAACATAAGCGATGATCTCAGTTCTCTGTCCAGGTTCAAGATTTATATTTCTACTTTTAACTTCAATTTTCAAATTTGATCTCGGTTCTCTGCTTAAGTATAAGATTCATATTTTAGGTTGAAACTTCAATTTTCAAATTTATCTCGGTTCTCTGCTTAAGTATAAGATTCATATTTTAGGTTGAATCTTCAATTTTCAAACTATTATACTCACTTCTCAGTTAACATATACACCCAGAAATTCCAAGAGTAATATTCATTGATGTCTATTAGAAAAATTTACAAAAGTTACAGAAACTGTTTCCAAAAATTAAACATCAGGGCCATAATCATCAGAGTCAGAATCTGAAATATCTGAAGGAACAGTAGGAAGAGAAGGATCCTCAGGGTAATCCGCCTGCTCATCAGTCCACCGAGGAACATCAGGGAATAAATCCTTCCCAAGATCGAGAAGCTCCTCAGTAGCCCGCTCAGGAGGAGGAAGATAGCCTGCCAAGACTGTCTTCAAATCAACCTTAAAGATAGAAGGATTCAAAGCAATTGTCCTGAAGCATTCAAAACCCCAGCGAAAACCTTTAACCCAGCTTTGATCCCTGTACCACGGTGTGAAAGAGAGCTGCTTGAAGAACCGAGCGGCCTTAGCCTTGTAATGATGATAACGCTTACGAAGCTTGTCATATCCGCTCCGATATTCTTCCATCTTATGAAGTATTTGGTGGAAGTCCTCCTCAACCTCTTTCCTCTCAACTGCCAACCGAGTCTCAACAGCCTTTAATTGTGCCTCCAACTGGGAGAACTGAGCCTCGGTGCTAGCCAGCTTAGCCTCTGCCTCTTCCTTCTGAACCTCAATAGCAGTTAATTTGCCACGAAGATCAGTGCACTGAATCTCAGCATCAGCTAACTGGGTCTCGACTTGATCCAATTGAGCAAGCTTCTTAGCCAATTGAGCATCGGTCTCTTCTTGCTGAACGATAAGACGAGAACATTCACCGGTCTTCTCGGTCAACTGAGAAGCCAACTTGTCATACTCAGCCGCTTTTGCCGACAGAAGATCCTTAAGTTTCCCAACTTCAGCTTCAAAAGGCTTTAGCCTCGCCACTTCAAAATCTAAGCTCCTTATCCGTGTACGCATCTATGTCATCTCGGCAGGGTAGTTAGATTGATGCTCTCGGTATTCTCGGTACAAGGCTGCTAATTTCGCTGCGCTCTAAAAAGAAACAAAGGAGAAGTTAGAAAGCAAAACTAGCAAAGGCAAATAAGAAAGAAAGTGAAGAGAACTCACCGCGATTTGATGATGGACTACGATATCAGCAAACCGGTCAGGAGTAGTCTTCCCCACTCCCCCATGAATATAATCTTCAGGAGCTAAAGCCTGAAGCGCTTCTAAGGGACATCCTCGTAGTCCATCCTTCAGAGAATGAATGGGCAACTTCCTGTCACCTCGGGAAGGAGTCTGAAACGGAGGGACAGTTCCAGATGTTGGATTCGTTGAAGAAGAATGAGCATTTTCCTTGGCAGTCTCCAAAGGAGGCTCATTTACAATGGGCCTCGGTTCAGGAGAAATCCTCTTAGAATTCTGAGTTCGGAGAATGGGGGGTTGTTCATCATCAGCTTCTTCATGTTCATCTCGGTCCAAGTCCGAATCGTCCGAAACGTTGTGTATCTCGGTATCCATCCGAGAAGGATTCGCCTCCTCAGCTGAAGGACTTAGGAAAATATGGGGAATAGGAAATGCTTGGTAGGATTTGGATTCGTAAGGACTTTGCAGCATACTACGAACTTTCTGACTCATATCTTCGTACCGAGGCCTCTTTGAAGTTATAGGTTGTTTGCCTACCATTTGATCAGTTGATTTGCGCTTCTTCATAGCTGTCGTTTTCAACAGAGGCCTCTTAGATCCATCTCCGCCAGTCTTAATGGCTTCTCCCATCAACTTTTCTTGAGCTGGAGGCTCCTCAGTCGAGTCCGAATCATCGGTGGCTTCTTCTTCAAGAGAAGTTAAAAGTTCTGCAATATGAGGCATTCCTTTGAGACCAGTAAAGGATTTACCAGCTAGACTTGACGCTGGCATAGAAGGAAATGTGGGAAGTGGATCCTCCGAAGTTGTGGGTTTAAAGCCAGATGGTGCTTCTAGACTCGGTTCGCCTTGGGGACTTGGAAGAATTTCAGATAAAGGAATAGTATCTCTCAAGGTCTCGGTTTCCTTTGCTTCGACAACAGTTTCTTTGCTTTCTTCCCTTCTGGTGACTTTGTCTTTCTTAGCTTTCGGCTTCTCGGTTTTCTTTTTCTCAGTTAATTTCCCAACCTTCTCAGTTTTCTTTTTCTCAACTTTTTTCTCGACCTTCTCGGTTTTTCCTTTCCCAGCTTTGGACCTTTCGGATTTACTCTTCTCGGTCCTTGTCTTCTCGACTTGAGTAGTCTTCTTTTGGAGGGATTTCTTACTTGTTCTCTTCGAAGGGGGCCTCTGATCGGGAATGCTGTACCCAAAGTACTTCATCATGTTGGCATTGGTCACCAAATGATAGAAGTCTATCTCATTTATATGGTTAATGTTGTGCGCGAAGTTAAGTATAGTTGTTACCCTGTCCGCTTCAACTTTACTCAAATCGGGGGGTGTTATACTTAGAGCTTAAACAAGAAAAATCAAGAACAGGGTTAATATCAAGACTGTCAATGAACCGAGAGATTGAAAACTGAGATATAGCTCAAAAGAAACAGACCTTCAGCATTAGGGGCACACCATTGTCTCAGAATCCTCTGCTCTTCTGTCAAGGTCTCGGTAGGTGAACATTCCCAAGCTCCCGAGACCAAGAAGTATTCATTCCTCCAGACTTTGTTGCTCAACAGTGTAGGGTGTAGGTAAATAAATAGACTACCGGCACGACTCTTGAAACCAATGGTACCATCCGTGTATGCTTGAACCCGATAGATATTGAAAAATTCTCTAATAGACATCAATTGGCCATTAAAGACAGTAGGCCATTGAATATACGTGGCAAAAAAGTACCTCCATCCGTTGGGCAAGATCTGGCCAGGCGACACGTGGAGATACTGTAGCAGTTCCCTCACTATGGCTGGAAAGGGAAGACGAAGTCCAGCAAGAAACATCTTCTTATAAAGGCAAATCTCGCCGCCGTCCACACTTTTCGTCACAGGATTTTTAAAATGGAGCTGAATGGAGGAAGGAATGCCGCAATCGTATCGGACCCTGGCTTCGTCATCAACAGTGAACCTAGCTTCTAAACCCTTGATCTTGTCGAAAGGGATGTAAGAGATAGAACTGTTGGGATTAGCTTCTTCTTCGTTAGCACCAGGTTGGGAAGTAGCTTCTGCCTCGTCAACATTAGGTGGGGAAGCTATTTCTTCTTCATTAATTTGAGGAGAATCAGAGTTTCTAGATGAGGAATTTTCTGATATGATGGACGCCATTGTTAAGAAGAAAAGGAGGAAGAAAAGTAAAGTGATGAACGCAAAGATAAAAGGTGGAATCAGAAAGGTAAAAAAGGAAAAGTGAGAAATGGAGGAGAACGAAGGTAGATCTGACAGACAAAATGAGATGTAGTGGTAAAAAAAAAAAAAGAAGCAGATTATATAAGGATATTTTGGAAAGATGAAGAGGTTTCGTATGGGAAAAACGAGGAGTTTCAGTATTGGAGAGGCGAAAAGGTTTTAATATTGGAAAGATGAAGGGTTTATCTTGAGAAGATGAAACGGTAAGACTTTATGACGGCGCAGCAATGATGACATCAAAACCCTAGAATGAAAAGATCGAAGCGACACCTTAAGCGTCGTGTAAGCCAAGCATCAAGAGACGCGTGTCTTAATTTCCTTGGATATCTGGAGAAGATCCAGAGATGTGACGGGCGAATTTCCCTAAACAGACACGTGGAATAGGATAAAGACAAATATGAGCTGTAAAGTAGTCCAAAAAGGACACGCCTCAAGCGTCTAGCGAATGGAAGATTGATTAGAGGTTATGATGACTAAGTAGAGTTGTCGGTAAAATTTCAGGTATGTTAATTCCCGAAACCGAATTTAATTTCGGATTGGGAATTGGGGGGTAACTGTTGGGAAATATTCCCCTAATTCAATCTACTTAGTGTAATTTCGTCTTTTGGTGTGATGAAGCCCACTGGGTCTCAGCCCTGATGATCAAGCCTGGTTTTGTTATCTTCTTAGTCTCGGTCTCGGTTAGTCATAGTCTCGGTTGGACACAACCTCGGTTATTATCAGCCTCGGTTATGAGTACTCCTCTATATCGGTCTAATCTCGGTCTCGGTTTGTGTAGTGGTATTAGCTCTGTCTCGGTTACAACCTTCGCAATTTCAGTCTCGGTTTCTGACAATGGTATTATCCTCTTACGCCAACTTGTAGAAATATCACGTACAAGAATTGTCATCAAGGTCATTTAAATCTTTATGAGTTATGTTTCAAGAAGGAATACTTAAAAGATAGCTCTTGAACCCGAGAATTTGGGGATGAGATTTTATCTTCCACTAGATCAAGATGAAAGTTGTTAGAAGATGTTAAATTCAAGATAGATCATATCCCGAGATTCCAGACCAGGAATCCTATTCGAACTCTGTCAACTAGTTAGATTCAAAGTTTGCTAGAAGAGTCAGACTCGGAAAGGAGTTTGACGTTTATAAATAGTGAACCTTGCCGCATAACAAAGGTACGCAAAATTTTTGATAAGAACTCTATTCTCTCAGATTTCAAAACCAGAAAATTGACTTAGCCATCGGAGTGGGACCAGCTGGCACCCCCAGCAAGCTCCTTTGACTAGTTTATTGTTTTGCAGATTTATAGAAGCGAGAAGTCGTTCATCATACCGGAAACTGTACCAACATATAATAAAGGAAACTAACATGCATGTGGTGACAATATTCTCTTGGAAGGTCCATGCAATAAACTTCAATTGGCAATTAATTAGTTGAACTAAGGAAATAGCATACATTAACTTTTCATGTAAGATTAAGGATACCCTACAATTGGTTGGCTGAATTGCATGTAATTTGAGCAGCCCCACATAGAAAAGGCTGCAGGACCTACCTGTTCTGAGCAACTTAATTAGAAAATTTGGATTCTATATTAGCATCTAATTCTCAATATATTTTAGTATTCATTACATGAAATTAAATTAGATGTCTATATTTGAGCAAAAATTCATTTTGTTTTATCAATGTAGGCCATATTTGCAAGCGATCAATTGTACTTCTTCATTATCTTTGAGACTGAGGTTGATGACCCTTCTTTTCTTTTTTTTTTTAATTTGTCAACGTTTGAGATTCTTTTTTCACATAAAGAATAATTTAATTGGTTCTCATGCTTTTCCATCTAACTTAACGACTAATTTGGATGTAGATGGCAAACTGACATCCAAATTTTAAAATATATAGTGTGAATTATATTGAATTAAAATTTATAAGACTAAAATAACACACATCGATTTTATTGCATGCCGTAAGCCATTTGGGAGGAGGCGTTTCTCCCCCCTCCCTTCTACCCTCACTTCTTCCCTCCATTCCTCACTTTTTATCCTCCTCTTCCATGTGTTTTTTTGGGCGGGGAGGTTGGAAGCTATATCTAGCTATGTCCATCCATCTCCGCCACAAATTCGCTCCTCCACTAGCTTTCTTGCCCTCTGTCCACTATGAGCGGCTCACCATCTAGCCTTTCTACCAATGTGTGAGGCCTACGCGCCGCCCTCACTAATGCATGAGGCCCACACATCGTCCCCTCTAGTGGTCCAGATCCAACTCTTTCCTGCAAGAGCTCATCCTCACCTCTTTGCTCGTTAAGTCGGAACGATTTTCTCTTTTGTCCAAAGCTATTGGAAAGCATGCTCTTTTATTTAAAATGTGAAAAATATAATTTTCATATATTGTCTTCTCGTAATTATCGTTCAATGCACTCTTATTTTTAGCGGTTCTGCGTTTGGGAAAGCGATTTCGTAGAGAATAAGTGCGATTTTAAACAAAATTACAAAAATTGGATTGTTTGAAAACTGCGTTTTTAAAAAATTGCGATTTGAAAATACAAAAAATTTACGTTTTCAAATCGCAGCTAATGGGGTGTTTTTTTAAAAATGTAAAATTTTAATGCGTTTTCAAAAATCACATTTTTAAATCGCACTTTTTAAAATCACAATCTCAAACATGATATATATCACATTTCTCCATCAAAGTGGCCCTCTCTTAGGCCTTTTGATCAAAGAATTATGGGATCCGATCTCTTTGGAACCATTTCCTGTTTTAATTTCAATAATGACCGTTTTACACCCCTCCTACTGTAGTTTTATTTTATTTTAATGTTTTGGTTTATCTTGCTAAAAAAGAAAGAAAAAGAAACTGTAATAATTTATGGCAATTTTGTTAGTGTAATTTGCCTTCAATTTTTTTTTTTTTTTTAAAAAAAGGATTTTTGAAGGCAATTTAGTGGGGGCTACTGATAAAGCCGAATTCTCACTTTCTCCAAGAGCCCAAGCCCGGAACACCATTGCCTCAGCAAAGCTCACCATCTCACTCTTTCTTCTTTCTTTTGACCCATTCCTAGAGCTCCTTCGGTGAGCCTGTGTAGCGCAAGCTCACTGACGCAGAGTCCGCAATCTGAACCCTACCCAATGACCCATCTTCCAAGGCGGACTCTCTATCCCTTTCTCATACTCCTCTTCCAAATTCTCTTCTCCGCAATCGCCTTCGGATCGATTCTCCGAGAAGAAGAGTTCTCGGAGGAGTTGCTGCTCAGACCCTTGCCTGATCGGAAAGTATTGGCGCATTTCCATTTCGAAAGCAGAGCTCCGCCTTCTCTCTCCGACTCCGACTCCTATGGCCGCCACCACCACCTCTTCCCCAAAGCCATTGCTCAGCTGGTATGTTTTAGACCTCTGTTTGGTTTCTGATAAAATTTTGGATAGTGGGATATAACAAGAAACGCAAAGTAAATTTCTTGGATCTTGTAGTTTTGGGTCTTTTGCTTTTGGTCTGTTGAAGCCCAACTCAGTAACAAATTCAATCAAAGATTTGATATTGCACTAAAAAGTAAAGGTATTTATTTATATCAGAAGAATGGGTATCTGTGTTTATTGGGGTTTACCAAAGTGACAACAATCTGGCATTGTATGTGTTGAATTAGATATGCAAGAACCTTTGGATAGGTGGAAACAACTTAGTTTTATGCTATGTGACTAAAGTCCTCCTCTTAACTTCAAGCCCTATGTTATTCGATTCTATCTCGTATGAAATGTGATCATGTGCTGTTTTGAAATTCAAGTTAATTGCAATGAGGAATGAGGTTGCATTCATTTGCTGGTCTTTGTTAAATTCATTTTTATGCAAATATACCCCTCCCCAACAGGCACCTTGGATTGGCAAGCCAGGGCAAGGCAATACAACTCTCATCCCTTTTTTTTTTTCCCGGACGGAATGAACAATATGACCTTCGTACATAACCTAAAATTAAGGTGAATCATTTTTAATATTTTGAATATACTAAATAACATCAAATTCTATTGCTTGGACAGGTTCAGAAATTCCGGGTTAAGGAAATGGAATTATCTTTTACACAAGGTCGATGGAACTATGATCGGTGGGGGGGATTTGACCCCATCCCAAGCAGCAATGCAAAGCCTCCTGGAGTGGAGTTATGGGCTGTCTTTGATGTCCCCCAGTATCAGGTTGATGCTTCCTGGAAGAATTTAACCCATACTCTTTCAGGTCTCTTCTGTGCTTCAATCAACTTCCTAGAGTCTTCTACCACTTATTCTGCTCCTGAATGGAGCTTTCAACCATCTTCTAGCAGTCTGAGGTATGGCACACTGCCCCGTGAGGCTGTTTGCACCGAGAACCTAACTCCGTGGTTGAAGCTCCTTCCATGTCGTGACAAAGCTGGGCTTTCTGCCTTAATGCACAGACCGTCTATATATAGAGGATTTTATCATTCTCAGCGGTTGCGCTTGACCTCATCTCAATTTGATTCAGGCGGATTGGAATCAGGAATTGTACTAGAACAAACACTTACAGTTGTTCTTCAGCCTAATAGTCAGGGCACAAGTAAAACTTACTCCATTGAAACTAAATTACAACCAAGCTGGTCTTTGAGTTCGATTTTTGGAAGGAAAGTTACTGGAAGATGTGTTCTTGCCAAGTCTAGTAATGTTTACCTTCAACTTGAGAGAGGTCTGGTCACCGAATTGGAGAATCTACAGAAGGAAAATTTGATATCCAGGGATGATAATATGGGCTCTGAAGGGTTAAGGAGTAACCCTGGCTTTGAGTTGTCTGTTAAGCCTGACAGGGTGTTTAAAGAAGTGAATAGCTTGCATAGCAAGAGCTCATCTGTTCTTTGTGTATATTCAATTGTGAAGTACAGTGACTCTGAGCCGTTTGATTTAGGCCTTACATGGAAGCTTCCTGTAGTTTGGTCATGTCAACAAGCACCATTACATGCTAGTAGGTTCTTAATGGGTAGTGGGAATGAAAGAGGTGCTATTGCAATATCCTTAATATCCACAGAATTAAATGAGGGTTTACTTGGTGCTAATACTGTTGAAGACAGGTGTAAGTTGCAAGTTGACATTTTCCAAGTTGTGCCTTGGTATATTAAGGTGTATTTTCATACTCTACAAGTTTTTGTTGATGGACAACCTCAGGGACTCACAGATGTTATAGAGAAGATGCATGTTTCACCTTCTGAAGACAAGGTATCACCTGGGGTAATGGAGCTGGTTCTAAAATTTCCTTGTGGTGTGAAATCAGCCACTTTAACTTTAGAATTTGATAAGGTATGAATCGTATGATCTGGCAATTCTTCAACTTTTTTTTTTTGGTCAAATTGGGTCATTCTTTGACAAGCATTTTCTTTTGGATATAAGCTTTGGTGTTGTATGATTGAATCACATATTTTCTTTGGTCATCACATAATAATATTTTCGATGTCTCATACATAAATAACACTATATGTCATGTTTTACATAGGGAATCAATAAAGTAACTTGAATACCTTATAATAGTGAATCTTGCTGGTTCATTGAAATCACTTCATAACTTGAACACAAGATACAGCTAATAATATTAGGTATTCATATGGGTTGTAAAATTCATTAGTTTGAACTTTTATCAGCTCCCCCCCCCCCCCCCCCCAAATAGAAAAAAAGTAATTTAAATTTTCTATAGATATAACTCGTGTACATCATTAACAATTTTCAAACATATCTGACTGTAAGTTGTAGTTTACTTTTATAAATATTACAATGCACTCAAACTGCAATATCAACTACTTGACTCTAAAACATAGTAAGCAAATGCAATTTAGTGATTGGAATTTCATAGATGATTTTTTTTTTACTGAGATTTATTGCCATCTAAACTAGTCTCTCACTTCACCTGTTAAATGAGCAGACTTATCTTCCATAATTATTAAAGAGTTCTGAAATTTTACAAAGTGCTAGGCATCCTTCGCTTTTAGCTCAATTGTTGACGTTTTGCATGAAGTCATTCTTTCCTCAATCCACAAACTAAACCAGCTCAACTAAGCCCCACTCCCAACTTTAGTGCCTCAATTTCGCTTGGAGCCTAAATATCAGTATGGGAGAGTTCTTTAAGATTATTAGGAATCCTAACCATTGCCAGTGCATGTTTATAGGATCTACCTAATTCTGTTTCTTACTTTGAGACTTCTCTGGGCCAAAAGTTGAATGTGCGTTTGGTTTCTATATTATATATTGTTGATATTCTTGTTACTACTTCATAATGTCTATAATGTCTCCATAGGGATTTTTGCACATTGATGAATATCCTCCAGATGCTAATCAAGGGTTTGACATTCCATCAGCTGTAATAAGCTTTCCTAACTTCCATGCAAGCACTCATTATCTTGAAGATAACTCTTTGACCAAGTCACCCATGTTGTCTAAATTTCAGGTATTATGTACTCCCTTTATGTCATTGATAATAAACGTGCTTTGGATTTCCTTGACTCATCTGATCGACTGTCTGAATTTGTGGTGCAGGAAAAGAGTCCTGTTCTATCTTACACGGAAGTATTACTTGTACCCTTGACAACTCCTGATTTTAGCATGCCTTACAATGTCATCACAATTACATGCACTGTATTTGCATTATATTTTGGATCTTTGGTCAATGTACTTCGAAGACGTGTTGGGGAGGAGGAAAGATTCTTAAAAAACAGAGGTAACTCTATCTCTTGCATTAAGTCATTTTGACTCATTCATGGTAATACAAGTGTGTAGAACAATGAGTAAAGAACCATTTTTCATGGTTTTAGATCAGAGGGCTGGTCATAATAACAGTCATCATTTGTGTTGGTGAAAACCACCCAACTCTGTTTTGTTAGGTTAGATGCAACTATTGAAGAATTTTTACATTTAGATTAATTAGCACTATTGTGTCAGAACTTCTACTTATCAAAAAAAAAAAACTATCATGTCAAAACTTCTGAGTTTGTGTATGTAAATTTATATCTCTATGTGCTTGTCTTTGTTTGAGTGGTCATAGTAATAATCATAGCAACAGTCGTCAATAAACTCAACTCAATCATTAAAGTCTTAATCTCAACAAACAGCAGTAAGCTACGAAAAAAAAAAGGTATATGTGAGGATTTCCAAGGGACCAAGAGTATACACTAACAAACCAACATAATCCAAAAGAGAAGATGGAAGACTGCCCAAGATAGTCATCCATTTGTACTCTACTCAAATAATATTCAAAGGAAGCTCCTCCCCATTATAAGTCCCATTAATGTTGGAGGACAAAAAAAAAAAAAAAAACTTCAGTTGAATTTGAGCTGTCCAGTTATCAATAAATTGTCCAAAACCACATTATTAATGTTGGCAGCTATCTGATGCTACCTCCACCATTGTTGAGCATGTCAAATAACATTAATATAGCAAGAAATGTTTCTCTTTTCCTTCAGTCCCTCCGTCAATTCTTTGAAGAACTTTATGCAATGAAATGTTGTGTGGGGTTATCTTTTCTGTACAAGTTAATAAAGAATAAGTATTCTGAAGAATTACTCACAAAAAAAAAAAAAGTATTCTGAAGATTCATTTTCTTTGGGAAGCATCTAAGGTTTTTGTCATGCAATTAATTTCCTGTGGGCTGGCTATGGGGGAATACCGGATATATGCTCATCATTTTAAGTATTTATTTAAGGCCTATCTACCTTCGATTTTCCATAAATGCAAACATGTATTTGTTAATGTACAAAGTTGAATCAATCAAAAAAAAAAAAATAGCCCATTAATTGTTTATCCTCTCAAAAATTATGAAATATCATTGAGTGTTGCCAAATACAATCCCATTCGGAGGTTTTTTTTTTTTTGTCGTCTCTTTTCTATTTTTTCTTTTAAGAAAAGCCAACCTAAAATTGATATGTGGTAACCTTGAAATTCTACTTTCGTTTTTTTGCTCTGGGTATGATTGAAGCTATCTATCTTTGAGCTAATCGTCATCATTATTACTAAAGCAAGATGTAAATCACCCTTGTTATTTATTCTACAATGAAACTGGCTTGTTGCTTCCCCGCTTCTAATGTTTGCTTTTCATTATTTTGCTTGCAGCTGCCAGAAAAGCCGGTCGGCTTCCTCAGCTGCTATCCAAGTTGTTTGCCAAGCTTAGGGGGAAAGAATGGGAATCTCCCAAGTCAGCCTCAGCTTCATCATCTTTCAGCAGTTCAAAACTTATACTTAAAGTGGTAATAGTGGCTGGGATCGCCATTGTGTGGCAATTCTATTCCAAATGACGCCATTAGTTAGCCAACTGGAACCTTAAATGTACAATCACCTGCCTCTGAGTTTAATGTACAATACCGACCTTCAATTCCAAAACTAACACCCCATTTTTATGAGTAGGGTTACACACGTTAAAAATCTTTTTGAATGAATTTGTTTATATCGAAATTTGGGCCATCTTGTTCAAGAATATTTTGATTTATTTAGATATCAATTTTCATCCTTCATTTTCCTTTTCTGGGTAATCAATGATTGTACCATTTAAGTTGGAAACATGATTCTATCCCAGGCCCCTGCTTACACTGCATCTTTTTCTTTTCTTTTTTCCTAGCTTTCTTATTTGCATTGATTATATCACACAGAATGAAACGTGGGAGTCTCAAGAAATTCACTGCCCAGCTACTTGGTATTCCTCATCCTACAGACCCAATAAGTTTGAGTTCCTCTAGCAGGTTCTGCAACTAAAGACTTTTTTTTACGTTTACATCTTGTCATCATCCAAGTCATTTCACTCTTTCAATTCATCACCTGTTTGTTATATTTGCAGAGATGCAACAGGGGACAAATTCTTTTTTAATGGCAAAAATATATATAAGTGGTCATCGAGACTTCTCCAATTCCACAAAATATACACTTTTTTTTTCTAGCCACAAAATATTGTTCATCAAGATTGACGTTATCCAGCAAGCAAATGATCGTGGGTCCATGTCTCTTCCTTTACATAGAGGAAGAGCAAAGAGCAATCGAATGCTCTTTGCTCTCTTCAATTGTAAATTAAATGTGTATAGCTGTTATTGATGTAACTTGAACTGTAGCTTTCTAAAGTATATAGGATCTAGCTTCTATGCGGTGGAATTTTTGGATGGCCCATATGCAATCAAGGGTTTTTTAATCTAAAAACTCATGCCGTTTACCAAACAGTAAAAAGTATATTTTTTTTCCATGAAACGAAACAGACTTTCCATGTGATTAAAAATCACGTGTGATGCACGTAACTGACTTTCCGTTAAGGAAGATAGGAAAAACTAACGGATGGGCTAATTTGCAAACTTTTGAAAGTATGTTGTGGTCTATGTCATTTTTTAAACTTTGAAATCTTAAATGCCAAAATGATGATATTTTGGGATGATGAAGTATATTTCCCCCTTTACAAGTGCTAATTTTCATTACTACATTTTCAATGTATAACATTACTCTTACATTTGCGACCATTGATGATGCCATTACCTCAAAGGTTGGATCACACAACCTTAGCATGTGGGGAGTAACAATATGCATAGGCCATATTAAGGAAAGAAGAAAACGAAAAAAAAAAAAAAAAAAAAAAAAAATCTTAAAGTTCAATTTTTATGGTGAAGGAATTTTAAAAGTTTCCTCTTAATGTCGATTAAATGTTGAGTAATGCTAAACACTTTTATCCTATCATTATCTCACTATATTAATGTAGCAGTGTCAATCAACTATTAATTTTTTTAAAAAAAAAAATAATAATAATAATAAGAGTTCATACAATGATGGATTGGTATTGTCATGCCAATATAGTGTGATTAAAGTGTTATTTCTAACATTCTTTTTAAATGTTTTTACCCAATTGATTTTAAATTGATTAGAGAGTATTACTTATTGAGCTTTTTTGCTCACCCATTTTGTTTTTATGTTTTTAGATTACGATGAGACATAGTAAGAGGCCGGAAAACAAGTTAGATGGGAAAATAAGTCATAACACGACATGTTTTAAGTTTTACTTAGTTCCAATAAGTGCCTAAGTTATGGACTCATTTATAATGTTATGTTTAACACCTTTACATTTCCGCATTCATGATTAATAAAAACATTTAATTAAACTCATGCACTTCATGTTTTAGTTAATGTGTATCAAATACACTAACAAACATAAATTTCGTGCATTCTAGTGCATAAGTAATGGTTAAGCCAAATTATGATGGTTGTTTAAAACAATGATTTACTGGGTAAAGGATTTTCTTAAATATGTGGCAAAGAAAATCCCCATCAAACCTACTAATGTGCTAAGCAAAATTAAGAATTGGGACATATATGGGGTTTGTGTGTTGTCTCAGCCAAGCATTAACTAATGAGTTAGATGGATTGTCCAATCAACGAAGCTATCAAACCCAAGTTGTGCAGCCTCCAGTGCCCCACCCTGACGACTACTCCCTCTTTATCTTCTAATTTTCCGTCCATCATATATCTTAATAGAGAGAGAGTTGCATGAAACGGATAAGTTTGGCTGCTTACGCCACCAGAGAAAACGAAAGGCCTATGACTATCAGAATTCAGAAGCCAATGGCGTCTCAAATTTTGCAGCAGTATTTTATTTTCTTTCAACAGAGAGTTGTTTTTGCGGCGACAGCCTTTTTATTTTTTCTATTGAATTATTATTGTTGTGTATATCTTAGTCTTCAAGTTTTTTTTTTTTTTTCTATTCCATATCTTTAGTCTTCAAGTTGATAATGAAAGTAAAAGTTTTTGTGTCACGGGTTTTGCAAAGGAGTCGGAAGTAGTGTCAGAAATTTAAGGAGGGTGGTTCAACTTCTTTAGCCATCAGCCATGCATGCAGTAGGGTTACAGTCGCCAGTACCTGAGGCTACAGTCTAGATTGCACAGAAAAAATAAATGATGCTATTTGCTAGCTCCAGCCTGGTGGGGTCTCAATATGGCAGTCTCCACTGTGCTTTTTTCTTTTTTCAGTTTTTTCTTCTTCTTTTTCCCCTATTCAAAGGGAGAAAAAAGGGGTTATAGTGGGTCCTTTCCGTTTCAAAACCTTAGAGAGGAAAGTACCCGAAAAATAAGATTGAAGATACTTCCAAATATTAAATTTGAAGTAGTTCATTTAGCGATATATGGTGTACATAAAAATTTGTACATTTAGAGATCGTTAAAGCTATCCATTCAGATAAGAATAGGAGCTGTTGGTTGAAGTCAACAAAAACATGGGTTGAGGTCCATTCGGTGGTGAATTGCAAAGAGTTGATAGTAAGGATGGTGGTCAATGAATTTCCTTTGAGAGGAGAGATCCCAAAATGACAGGCAAGTTACACTGTTAAGAGGGCAGCATTAGCTTGAGCTTAGTTGGCCTCAATGGAGGGAAGGCACTTGGAGTAAGTAGCTAAGATGTTGCCTCGGTGGTCTCTTAGAATAACAGCAGATACCGCAAAATGTGACTTGATAGCCATGTCAAAATTAACTTTGAGAGAGCCTCTAGGAGGGAAAGTCTAATCCTTCAAACTGTCAGAATTGAACTACTGTGCTATGATGTGATCATTCACCAAAAGAGAGATGAGATTGAGAACTGCCTGGGGATTCGAAGGAGTCCCTTTATATACAAAATTGTTATGAGCCAGCCAAATGTGGTCCATAGTAACCAAACCATTGATCTGAAAATCATAAACAAACTTGTAAGGGATCCCATGGTACAAGTTTACTCGTAGTAAAAACAATCTATGGTGTCTTTTCGGGCAATCGAACGAGGGTTTGGCATTCTCAGCAAATATCTTTGAAACTTTGCCACATTAAGAGTTTTGTAGAAAAAAGTAAATATGATCTCCTCCATTTTGAGTGAAATAAAAATGAAACATTTTATGTTCAAAATTAGATTTTATCTAATAGTGTATGTATTATCATATGGTAAATATGTTGCCACATCATTTAAAAATTTTAAATAACGTGACATCATGTATACCGGTAGATACAACAAATTAAAATTTTGACTTCGAAATGACTCATTTTCATTTCAAGTAAAATGGAGAAGATCTTTATCCCAATTTTTCTCTATGCATAAACAAAAGTGACGGGAATAGAATTTGAGGTTGTTTGAAATACCAAAAATTTATGGGTATGTTTGTTAATCTCTTTTGATAGTGTTTTTTGTTTGAGACATGTTATCCCTCCATCTCCCATCTTTCTCTTTTTTAAATTTATCATTAGATTTATAGTACCCACATGCCAATCCTACATATTCAATGGGAATTTGAAAACAAAAAAAAAACAAAAAAAAATGGATGGAGATGAAAAAATAGCATTTCTCTTTTTATTTTTAGTTTGAAAAAAGTGTTAGGACATGAGATAAAGGTGATTTTTTCTCTTTTGGTTATTTATTAATATTTTTATTTTGAAAGCAGAAAATAAAAGACAAAAAAAAAAATTAACAATTATAACCATAATAATCGTAAACTTCTTTACAAAAGATTGTTTCAGGTACCCTACTCTTAGCACCTTTTATTTGTTGTCATCATAATGGAATTTTTTATTTATTTTTTTTAAAAAATGGGTTGGAGTATCTCTAAAACTTTATCCTATATAATTTTGTTAAGCCACCCCTAGACCGGCAATCACCCTTAACGCCTTGGGGGTAGTTCAGTCCCCCTTAGACCGGTCGTAAGGGATGGTCGAAACTACCGCTAGGCCAAACGGGATGGCTTGCCAAAATGGAGGTAGTTGACTACTGGCCAAAATGGGGATAGACTGTCACCCCATTAACTCAAAGAGGTGACTTGTGTCATTTCTTGTCTTTTTTTGTTTTAATTTTAGATTTTTAATTGTTTTTAATAATTCTTCTTTATCTTTTGAATTTTTATGTTAAAAAAAAAATTAATAACACGTGATAAGTTTTGATTCAAACACAGTTAAAATTTTTTTACTAAAACGAAACCTAGATGAAAAATTAAAAATTAAAAAAATAAAAAATAAAAATCGTTAAAATTCAAATACTTAAAAAAGTAATAAACCCTAACAACTATTTTATCAAATTGTTGACACTCGAAAAGAAGATAAGCCTTGACCAACAAGTTGCGAAATAGCTTGGTATGAATCCGAATCCGAATCCGTGGAATAGGTGTAGAAGAGGGAGGTGGGCCCCCTGTTAGCCGTGTCAGCGAGAGTGGTTGGTGGGAAGTAGACCCAAAGACCCCGTCCCGACGTATTAGGTCACATCAAAAACATTGGAGTCTTTTGGATCCACACATCATGATGACCACCCTCCTCTGTAGTCTGTACGTGACGCTTTTGTCCTTGGAAAGTTGCTCAGCTTCTTGTGTAAACGTGAGGGAAAGTGAGGAGAGATTCGACAGAGTAGACCTCTTTCTTTTTTCTACTTTCCACAAATCACTTTTTTCTCCCGTCACCCACGTTTGACTCTCTGCCCACTCCTCTATGGCTAATAAGAGATCTGTCACGCACACAGAAATATATATATATTTTTTTCTCTCTCTCTCTCTTTTTTTTTTTTTTTCTTATGCGCAGATCCCTAGAAGCATATGAGATTGCCCTAAAGTTCTGTGCATTTTTTTGGATTTTGTTGATCCAAAAGAGTTGTTTGGATTGAAGGGTTCAGCAGGTTGCATTAGCCGGCCCATTTGGAGGATTTGGGACTCGGCTTGAGCCGGCGAGCCATTATTTAATGTGTATCTATACATTTCTATATATTGTATAAAATGGGTGTTACGATTTCTATTCTACATGTTCTCAAATTAAAATGAATGCTTTTTACATGTCCGAGATTTTCAAATACCAAATTCAAGTTATCAAGGCCAAAGAAAGGGCATCCATGACTATATGTAATATCAATTAGGCTTATACGATTGGACGCATCTTATGCGGCTTATTTGATTTAAGTAATTTTTTATGTCAAGTCATTTAAACACGTCATGAATGAATATGATAAATGAGTACAACACTTAAACTTCACGTAAGGCAAATTCTGTGCACACAGTAACCAAACTTTAGCTCTTGAAGATTTTTTTCTAAATAGCGGCGCTGGAAGGCATGGTAGAGTGGATGATCGATGCCTTTGGTTGTCATAGCAGTGATTGCACAATTTGTAGTTTCTCAAATAAGTGGACCCCATTGTTGTTTTTTAGAAAAACAATGGTCTAATTTGACATAATTACTATTGAATTTGACAGTCTTCTCATCCATTTCCTTAGTATTTTCGTTAGTCTTCTTTACTAAGCATTTAATCATAGCCATGAGGCTCGCAATCAACTGCTCAATTTGATCCCCACTTGAGTCTAAATAATTTTTCAAACACGTATCAAGATAATTATTAGGTTTGGAGGAAACTTAAACCCTTTAAATTCGTTATTTACAAACATGTAATAGGATAATTACTAAGTTTTGAGAGAACCTAAATTTTTTAGATTTGTTAAAGAAACCTAAGCCTTTTCAAATACAATGTTTTGGATTAATTTCTGCTTTCTCTTTCTTCAATAATCATAAGGAGATAGACTCCTACTTTAATAATAACAAAAAATACAAGATTAAGATAAAAATGTAAACAATACATATCTTCCTATAAGACAACTATTCCTAGACATCTTCACATAGAGGGCAAATTCTAATAGTGTGACTGTGACATTTACTCTAATTGAAATTTCATAATCAAAACTCTTAGAAAACTTAAAATACTAGTTACTTATTCCTCTGAAATTCTATAAAAAAAAAAATAAATAAAAAAAAAAAATAAAAAAAAAAAAAATTATAAGTAATTCTTCCGTGCTTGTTTCACGTGGCTCTATGTGGACATCTCACACACCTTATTTATCTCTTCTTCTTATCTAAAGTGTTATTCTATCTTAAAAAAATACATAATAATATTTGAAAAACTGTGAGCGTGAGCGTAGTAGTCACATGCGCTCCTCATAAAGCAAGCAGGTAGCCGTAGCATCGCTCGTGGCCCAAGAAGACTTGCAACCAGTTCCTTTCACTGGGCCCATTTGTCCGGGTGAGGTTTCCTAGGGCACGTGGGGCCCATATCCTGGCTCCACCTATTGAAAGTGCTTTCTTCGTAGGCCCCTCTGTGATCTATATTTTGTGCTGTGTTCGCCAGTGAGCCCAGCCCGGGCCCAACCCGTGAATCGCAGCACCGCCTTTTGTCGTCCCAACCACACGTCTCTAATGTTATCTCATAGCCTCAACTCTTGTTGACTCACAACAACCCCCAACCCCCCTCAAAAAAAAAAAAAAAAAAAACCCATCTGTTTTCTTGGTAAATCACTTCAAAACAAACTTTTATCTCTCAGCTGATGTAGCCGCGTTGATCAACCTTTGAATTAGCCTTTATTAAAAAAAAAAAAAAAAAAAAAGAGATGTTCTATTGGATATTCTTGAATTAGTATTGTTATTATTTTATATATATATATCAAGGGTTGATCTAATGGCTAATGAACATTGTCATATTAGCCTAATAAAATATGTGTATTATGTAACATTGCTCAAAAAGATTCAAAGACTAATACATTGAAGTATCCAGGCTTTATTCTGACTAGTTCTTGAATATGCGTAGTCTCTTCATTTTTTATATACTGAAAAATTATTTTACCCTGACCATGATTTTCTTACACGCATACCAAAAAGCTTTCCCTTTTTGGCCGGTTGTGGGTGAGGAGGGCTTCGAACCTCCGACAACAGAGGTCGTAGCCACGTGCTCGCATCCTCCGACCTATGGGTCCCACCGCCGTGTCCACTAGATCTGTGATCACGTCAAGATGATCACAAGTACTTTTTCTTATTTGGCTTATTCTACACTTGGGGTTAGAGACACAAACTACAACACCAAAGCCTGACATTCATGTAGGACTGATTCTTCAGAAAGTGTTTTTTCCATGATAGCTACTCTTTTACATATTTCCATGGCAATTACTTTCTTTGTGGAACAGTATAAAAAAGTTTTGATGCTCAATTGTGGTGGAAAAATAAGCCATGACTTTAGTATTGGAAGTCATTTTTTGTCTCCTCCTTTTGACATCACTTATTTGCTTCACAACTCTTTTCTATAGGATCTCCCTGTGACAGGATTGCTGTCATCTCAGCTCTTTTTCAGCCCCTAACATTACTTTCTGATGGGTCATTTTAATCTAGACAATAAAAAAAATTCCCTGATACCTAAAAACAGGTTACCAAATCCACAAAAAAGAAAATTACAAAAATAGAAAAAAAAAAAAAAAAAAAAAAAAAAAGAAAAGAAAAGAAAAAAAAGACATAGCACTAAACTAAACTTTAGCATCATAATATTATCCTCGTCTCTTCTGCAAACAGAATCAATTTTAGGTCCTCACATTAACGAATCCTTTTTAAGATTTTTATATTACCACTGAGCTGTTTATTAGAATGAAATGTGTGTTTCAAATTTGGAGTTCACATGGTATATTTGTTAGAGAATAAACCAAGAACTAGCCGCTATGAAACAATGAGGTGTGTTTGTCTGAGAATAATAATTAACAAATCTATTATAAAACTTCATTGGGAAAGCAGATGAAAAATTACTCTGTTTATTACTTCAATATTGAGATTAATACAAAACACAAGATTTTATTCTTCCCAAATAGATTTTGTGCCGCATAATATGCATGTACTACAAAAAAAAAAAATTATATTATAAAAACAATCAGGTGTAATGTTTTTTTTTTTGGCAACAGTCTAATTTATTATCTAATTATACTAAAACCATTTCACCAAGTTTTTTAATCTCCAACTTATAATATAAAAAAAAAAATGTTAGAAAATTCAACGACAAGTTAGAGGCTGTTCACATGTTTTGGTAGGTAGGAGTGTGAATTAGTGTTCGCATATCGAGTTAGGATTATATCAAGACAGTAGTATAATAATATTATGTATGTCAACTATAATTTGATTATTTAATTAAAAGGATTAGATCCCTCTAACGTGTTGATTTTGTGTTGAATTCATGTCAAGTTTACAGGTCGTGTCAAAAATTGTCAATCCTTATATAGTGTGTCGAATTTGAGTCGTGTTAAGGTATAAGTATAAGACTATATAGGTTAACCATAATTCGACTCATTTAATTAAACTGGTCAAACTTCTCAATTGTAACTCGTTAATTTCGTATTAAATTTACATTATATTTGTTAAATGTGCCAAAAATTGACAACCCTATATTTTGGTAAATGGGCATATTCAAATGATAAGGAGATTCTTGGGTGCTATAATATAAAGACAAGTAATTTAAGTCAAAGAAATGATAATTGATTATATGGGGTAGCTAATAAAAATGGCATGACAGAAAGTTCAAGTGCTTTAAAATATTAAAAGTACTGCTAGGGTACAAGTCATTTACAAACTTGCTGAATAAGCAAAAAATTGTGAGTTGTCAATTTAATTAATTAGTGGATAACTTATTAATCATATATTTTTAATCATTTTATTAATTATGAATTAATCACCTTAGTCCAAAAGAGAATTGTAGTAAAAGTCATAATGCCCTAAATATTGTTTCAAATAGTAATGCTTCGTGTCCTATTCAACCATCCAACTTTGTCAAACTTATTTTATGTGGCAAGTAAAATTTTTATTTTTTGTAAATAAATTAGACGAAAATTGAATGGTTTAGTAAGACATAAAGCATTACTTTTTTTCCAAATGTTAATTAGAAGTCTTGAATTTCATGTAGTGTGCTACTAATTAACTATTAATTGAGAAAGAGAGAGAGAGAGAGAGAGATGTACTTTTGCATACAATTCTCCTTTATTCTGCAATCATATAATACCCAGATGACTTTAGTAGAATATTTTATTCTATAAAGTAAAAAAATAAAATAAAATATAAAAAATTATATAGAGGATGATGATTGATGACGGTAGTGGATTCTGAGACCTGCACTCGGGTTCATTTTCATTGTAATTGGCTATCAGATAAGAACAAAAATGATCGGATCCCGGGTTGTTCCCGGTTAGGGGAGCAAAAAAAAAATTGAACACAATTCCAAGGAGAAAAAAAGTAAGAGAATGGGCACGGAGCTACACAATTATTAATACTTAAATCCTAAAGTCGCTTGTACCAAAAATCAAGCCAAATTCAGAATATAGACACAAACCAGACAAAAAATAAAAGCATTAATTATTCACAAGTGGTGGATTATTAAATTACCCCCAAAAAAGTGGTTTATTATTTAGTGTTTTAATCTTTGAATTCATAGCAAGTGCGTGGAAAAAGAGAAAAAGAATTAACCTAGGATCCGGTGCGATAACCAATGAGCTATATCTAGCCACTTGTGTCCCAGCACAAATTGAAATTGTATAAAACAAAAGACACGGTAAACTACGAGGTTAAAAAATTCTTAATTAAAGTGATGCGGCTAAGTCTAATTTTATAATTTAATGTTGTTGCATTTAACAGTAAAAATAATATTTTATAGTATAAATCATAAAACATGTGGCATTGGTCGGTTAGTTAGTTTCTTGGTCATGAACTCACGTGGACTCTCCTACGTCGTAGCGGTGGAAGGCGTGAATGCCTTATAGCATACTATTTAGTAGTACCCGAGGGGTCACAAGGCTTTGGGTCGCGGCTTAAGGGCCCTCCAAATATGGGCTAGACCCAATGCGAAAAATGATCCAATAGTTGGCGCAAGACTCTCCCAATGAGCGGATTCAGCCTAAAGGCTAAATGGGCCAACAACAGCCAACTAACCAATGGCGGACCTTCAAGTTGGTTGGGCTTGGACCAAAGGATCAAGGGATCATTCCACTAGCGAGGTTAGTAATTATTCCATTATGAATTTATATTTGCACAATAAAAATGATGTAGATGGTTGGCCCTAAAGGATTAAAAAACAAGAAGGGATATATATATATATATATATATATATATATATATATATATATATAAAATGGCCTCCCATGTTCCGGAACTAGGTTTTCAAAAAGAGAAAGGATACGGAAACTCAAAATATTCCATCTTTTTAACTCTTGACATGGCACTGTCATACAAGACAAAAACTATTGCCCATCTTCTCCTAGTACCATCTTTCGACTTCGGAGGTTTGTCAAGTGGTCGGCCACTTACAGAGAGGTTGAGCAAATTTTTTTTGCACCGACATGGCAATGCCACAAAACACTAACTCGTCGGAAAGTATAAAAATTAATTATGAGTAAAATGAGAATGTATGTAGCATTTTACTTTAGAGAAATTGCATTAGCACATAGTCTCAACTAGAAAGCAATATAAGTACAAGTACCACTACGTAGGAAGTGGAAGACCCCGTGGAGATAGACTACCATAATAGTCCAATATGATTGATGTCAACATTGCAATATGTGACAAAATATATGACCTACCTAATTAATGTGTCCACACATAATCTTCATGATAATTAATAAGTTCTCACAAGTAATATAATTTGACCTGGTAACCATATTAAATTGTTAAACAAAATAATACGTATGACTAGAAAATTTAATAAGAAAAAAGAAATATTCAAAGACGTCTCATTTTTACAAATTAAATCAGATTATTTCAACAAACACAGCTGGATGTGGACTGCATCCAAAAAAGAAAAAGAAAAAAAGAAAACCATTGATGTGATATATGTATGTGTTTAGGCAATGCTACAAATTTAGCCTGACGGACAAAGATAGATAGGCTGATAGCCTTGAAATTTTACCGCCATGCGATGGTTTGGAAAAGTACTTCTAACGAAAGGATTGTGATATATATCAGTCCAGGCTGATGCAACAGTGCATCAGCATGATTAGAAGTAAAAAAAATATATATATATATTTTTTTTATTTATGGGCTCCAAATCACAGACCCAGGCTGATGCACTGTTGCATCAGCCTGGGCTGTGCTTTATATTTACCGCTAACGAAATGACGAGGGAAAAACTAACATGCTAATAGTGATTCGTCTATTTTGAGGCTGACAATTTTTTTTTTTTTTTTGAAGTGGTAAATCGAAGAATATTGGCCTAGGCTTATTGCATCATAACTTGCATATTTCTAATTACCAAAGTCTTAGGGTGCATTTGCCCCATAATTTCGCAAGATAAATGCACATTTTTAAACAAAGGTGTAAAAAACATCTAATTTGAGAGAAAAAAAAAATGATGGCTTAAAAACATGAAAAAATCGTCATTTTCCCATAATAAGGAAATGCGTTTTTAAAAAACACAATTTAAAGATTTAATCTCAATTTTACCCAATATTTAATTGTATTTTTAAAAATCATATTTTTATTAATTGCATTTTAAAATTACTGGTTTTTGTTTGTTAACTTTTTTTTTGTTTTCATTATCTCTTTCGTGTTTTGTTTTCAAAATAAAAATATTAACAGATAATTAAAAGCACAAATTTCGCATTTAATGTCACATCAAAATATTTTTTTTTATTAAAAAAAAATTTACTATTTGTTTGAAACCACCATTAAGCCAAATGAAAAATTTCATTGCAGTAGTTCCATTTTCATTCCAAAATGAGATGGGTTTCAACGTATCACCATATCAGACGACCAAGTGAAAGTGGACACTAAACAGCCCCGAGTGGTGGGTCTACTATTTTGATAAACATGCAGCTCAAAATATTAAGCTCGGCTTAATCAGCCGCTAAGCCAGGTGAGGGTGTAATTAAGGACGTGGCTGAGTTGATGTTTGACAGCATGGATGGAGACCTTAGTGATTCTTTCTTTAATCCTTTTGTAATCAGTAAATTTATATATATTTATTTTCCATTGTAGGTTGATTAATTTAGCATTTGTTTGTATGGCTTTTCAATGCCATGACCCCACTAGGGATATAGGACGCGTACCAAATTCAATTTTCATAAAGTTGAAAGGGAAAGGCTAATGAATCCCCCACATATTTTAATCAACTTAAATAATTGCCTTCATTTGTTTCATTTTGGAACTGCTTACAATCATCCCAAAACAGGCAAAATTCACGCAATACCTCTCTTATCTACCAAATTATAGCTTCACCCTCTAACTTCTCTCTATTTTGTCCCCCTCCCCAACTCCTACCCCTCTTCTTCATTTGATTTCTTGTTTATACTAATCACAACCCTAATTAAGTTATGGAAAAACTTATTAAATTGGTTCACGTGGTTTGATCTTATAGAATAATTTAATAATAGATATGTTCTTTTTCCGTAGCATGCATAGACTAAATATGAGAATGACATAACCTTTATTATTCTCCAGACAAGCTTTTAATATGATAATATCTGCCTGATTAATCTCCTATAAATACCTAAAGATACGGAAGAAAATAGTGTTTTGTGTGTACAAAGAAATTATTACCCTCAACTCTAATTTTTACATATTGATCGAATGAAGTCTAATGAGACAACTTCACTTATATATAGGGTAAGAGTAAAGGGTTTCTCATATGTAATATATAATTAAATCACTATGATTTTAAAAAGAAACTATGTTTTTTTTTTTTTTTATCAATTTCAAAACGAACTTATAAATTCATGTGATATCTTTATGTAACAAAATGATCAGTATGTACAAATTTCCGTCCCTTTTTTTTATTTTATTTTAATGGAACCCTTATGAAATTAAAAATTTACTCACAAATAAAAGAATTATTAAAAAAAAAAAAGAGAGAGAAAAAAAAATTGGTTTGGGGTGGGGGGTGGTTGACCACCTTCTTTAATTTTGGAGGTGAGTCACCACGCACAAACTAGGCCTCTAGGGTGGCCAAACCACCCCATATTTATTAATTTTTATTTGTTTTTAATTTAATAGAGAGAAGCAATTTCATAAGGATTACGTTAGAAAAATTGTTGGAATTTGTATGAACTAATCATTTTGTTACAGAGGTAACCATATATAGTTATAAGTTTATTTTGAAATTACAAGGTTAAATTACCACATGAATTAATTTAATAATTTTCCAAAGTTTTTTTTTTTTTTTTCAGGTTAATTTTGGGGTTTGACTTCAAATTTCTGTTTCAGTAAGTCTGTGGTTAGTGTAGTACTCTCTATGGAAAATATTGGCGAGAAAGTACAAAGAAGAGGTTTAGAATAGCATATTACTTATAGATCCTCTGAAAAAAAAAAAAAATCAAAAAAAATAAAAAAAAAAAAAATCAAAAGCTTATAATTTTCCTGTGTGCTGAAAAAAAAATGAAGAAGGTGGAGCTAGCGGGTCGAGGGTGCCAATCTTGAGTGAAATATATATATATATATTCTTCATCATGTCCTATTTGTTTCCCTTTTTAGGGCAAAAGGGAATTTCCCCTCCTCTAATTTTTGTATTTTATTACATTAATCTATTAGGTATAGACTCAAAATGTGGTGAATTTTATTTTTAAAATATATTTTTTAAAAAAATTAACATATACTCCTACAATTAGCATAAATATAGTCTTAAGTTTGAACCAAATACGTCGTATCACATATTAAATTTTGATCCTAAATATCTTATATAAGCCTAATATTTAAAATTTGCTAGAACTCAAATACCCCATATTATATGTCAATTTTTTTTTCCTAGAACACCTAAACATTTTACTAGATTTTTTTTTGTTCATTAAAAGTTAAGAGTATATCTTCTCCCTCAAAACTAGGTCATGAATTATGTTCTCATTTTTTTTAGTAATTTTATTTCTTCTATATATTGTAACAGTCTCCACATTTTGACATGCATGCCATAGACATTCTTCACAACCCTCTGGATTCATAGCTAATTACCTTAAAACAAAAGATGAGAAAATAAACAACATTAACCAACCCCCCCCCCCCCCCCCCCTTCTCTTATTTTTGTAGTGTAACCTTAAAACAAAAGATAAAACAATTCCTAAATTAATTGATCCCATAAAGAAAACGAGGTTTGCCTCCCCTTGGATTGGAGAGGCTCTTTAGCAACTTTGTCCTTTCCATCCAACGTTGTTACTATCAACCAATAAGGGTGCATTTAGAATTGTGATTTTATAGATAATAAGTGCGATTTTATACTAAATTATAAAAATTAGATTGTTTAGAAACTACGTTTTTAAAAAATTGCGATTTGAAAATGCAAAAAATCTGCGTTTTTAAATCGTAGGTAAAACGTACTTTTTAAAAAATACAAAATTTTAAAGACTAAAATGCGATTTTACCAAACGTTTAACTGCGTTTTAAAAAATTACGTTTTTAAAATCGCTATTTTTTAAAATCACAATCTCAAACGAACTCTAAGCCATACTATGTTTGGAGACTTGGAGTAATCTTAAAAGAGTCTTCCATATCTTTGACATGTTGTTTCACATTGGTTTCACGCAAGGGTGGAATTAGCTTACGCAACCTATAAGCTGATTTTCCTAAATATTTTAAATTTTTTTCAAAAATATGAAATAGTTCCTCAAAAATTAATTTCCTCCCTCTCTCCCTCCCAAAATATTTTCAAATTTAAAATGCACATGCCAAGTTTTCTCATCAGAAACATTATATATATATATATATATTAAGCCCCACTGAGCTGTACGTACATCTCATTTACTGCATCATAATGCACTTTCAAGTCTTGTTGAATAGTCGCCCTTTCCTGCCTTTTTAATTAAAAAGAAAAAGAAAAAAAAAATTCTTGTGTGGAGTAGCTATCAGGATAAATGGCAGGGTTGGCTACCACGTTGCCCACTGATCTGAGGACACCCACTGCCATTAATTTCTACAATCTCTAAATTGAATTTCAATCATATAAAAACACTTACACACATTGTAGCACACATTCTTTTGTCTGTATTTAAATGTCATATAGTCACGTGCGTATTAAAAGCTTATTACAAAGTCTAGAAAAATTGCGTAAAAACTCATATTATTCAGAGATTGAGTTGATTTGATTTTTAATATCTATTAAAAACTAAACTAAACTAAACTAAATTATCATTTGTCTCAAAAAACTTAAGTAATAGTAAGAAGTAAATTTAATTATTTAATTAATATTTTAATAATTTTTCTTATGTGTGAGACATGATTCCATAGTTTATCACATTTCAGTTAAATATTTATATTATATTATATTATTAAATTTATTATTTCCTATCAATTTTAAAGTTTTATGACAAGTAGTAATTTAACCATTACAACCTCAATTTCCAAAAAAATAAAATAAAATTCCTACATACATTTTTATAATTTTGAGAATAAATTTTTCCATCTAAACCAATAAATTTTTTTGATAAGAACTTCAGTTTTCATTTCATATATATCAAGATAATAAAGCATATTGCTCTAACAAACAAAATTATAAAGGTAATTAAGAATTTCTTTTATCCAAACTTGATATATATTTTGTTTAACAGCCGCCTTAACTAGCTTGTAGGTAACATAATCTGCGTCTCTAAGCACATGAACAATCTACCAATCAGAGAAACTTTTATAAAAAATCTCTTGTGCAGCATTGATGAGTGTTTCATACCTACTCCAATTAAGTTGATGTGATATAAGGAGTCGCTAAATCATTGTTATCTAAGAATTATTTTTTTGAATTGTTTGTAATTTAAACAGATAATGTGAGAGATTTCGTATAAAACTTACTCATCTAAATAAATATTTGATTATTCAGCCACCTATTTAGCCATATCGATATTCTACATTATATATTCAAATTATTAGTAATTGAAACGGATAATTGTTGTAAATCTAAATCTCATACATTTATATTAAGATTAAAAAAAAAAAAAGGGTCAACTTTGGGACGTGCTAGTGGCATAAATAGGGTACAGTTTGGGGACAAGAAATCGACACTTCATCAATTAGCAGTAACTACACCCTTCCGAGTTTGGACCGTCCATGCTATACTCTACTCACGTATTCCTCATTTATTATCCTTTTCTGATATTTTTCGTTGTTTCATTGTCAAGCCATGAGCCATCTTCTCCGTGTGTGGCCTCGCTGGTCTTAGTGTCAAATGAATTTAGCTTACGTGGTGTAAAAAATTAGAGAAATTTTTTTTAACGGTTTAATTTTAATTTTAAGTTTTTTATAAGAAAAAAAGATAGTGAAATTATAGAAAATCTCCTGTATTTTTTATTTTTTTTTTGTTGTTGATAGCACATAAACCTGAATCCATGGAAAATATATATATTCAGGCTTTTGTTTTATTGGAATAGGTGCCTCATATTCTCTTAATTATAAAGAGTAATACAAAAATACTATATAAATGGCTGGGTTGTGTCTGCGTAACGGAGTGAAATATTTTGAGGCTTTTTGATGAGCATTTGTATAATTAAAATTTTCTTATAAATATATTATGATGTAACCGTAATATATTAAATAGTAAATTATAACCCAGTAGACATAAGCATATTGTCGAACTACGTAAATTATTGTTTCAATTTTTTTTTTCTTTTTTTTTAAATTCATATTATTTATTATTATTGTGCACGATAAGAACATATTTGTTAAAGTTTCTTTTTCTCCGTTCAGTTTTATCGATTCATAATAAATTTATTATAGTATTTAAAATTGTTTTTACTTTTATATTACATCAAATTATTTAAAAGAAAAAGGAAAAAGAAAAAGAAAAAGAGCACTATTCAAAAAGTACTACCGAATAAAAGCCAGAACTTGTGGGTGTCGTAGATTCACAGCCAGAGCTAGTACAATAATTTCATGCAATTTATTTGGAAATACGTTTTTAATGTAGGATTAGGTCAATTTTGTAAGAGTGTACCAAATATAAAAGGATGTAGCATAGATGTATACTACAGAGATTTTTTCTTATTTTTTTAATAATTTAGATTTAATTTTAAATTTTTTATGAGAAAAAAAAAGATAAATATTTATGGAGTTATTTAGTGAGTTTATAATATAACATATTAAGATCACTTAATCAAAAAGTTTGAGTCTATAGGTTTGGACTTAATTATGCTATATAAATCAATCAATTTTCTTAGATCATTAACACAAACTCTCCCTCGCCTGTAAGTGCTTACAATCTAAGAGTTTTGAGTCAAACCAAACACGTCCAACTAAAACACTTATGTCAGAAATAGTGGAAGGTTAACTTAGCTCTGATACCAATATTTGGAGAGATAAACACTTATAGAATCATTTAATAAGTTTATAATATAATATGTTGAGACATCACTTAATCAAAACGCTTAAACTTATAGATTTGGATTAAATTATACTATATAAACTATTTACTCTTCTTATATCTTGACAATCTAAGACACAAAGTTTACTAATGCACTCACAACAAATAGTATTTTAGGTCTTTTTTTTTTTTTTTTGACTTTGACTTTGACCCCTCAAAAGAAATTTCAACACAATCTAACCCCCCCTAAAGTTAAATTCATAGTTATGTCCTGTTTGAAAGGATTTAATTTTGAATGATCCATGTAAGGCATCCACCATGTTTAATTATTATTAAGAATTATTAATTAATAATGGATTGAACTTTGCACTAAGCTACAAAAGTGGAAAGAGAGAAAATGGAAAATTAACTAACATTAGCACATTTAGTAAACAATCTCCTGCTTACGTCATACGTATAGGGTGGTCCAAGACCTAGTTGGGTGCCAAGTAAAAGTTAAATCAGCAACATTGTTTTAATTATGACAACTCAAAGTGGAAAAGGAAGAAAGCCCCCAAAATGCTACTGCCTAGAGTTCAGATTTGATGTTTAGATGAATTAAACTAAACTTTCACGCAGTAATTTCGAGAGTGTTTTTTACTCTTTGGTTGGAGTCGTGATTGGCGTCAGCCAAGGCTGATGCTGGGCTGCTTTAAAAAAAAAAAAAAAAAAAAAAAAAAATCAATCGAAATGGGGTCCACCATTTCAGAAAAAGTGCCCAGGCTGATGCACTGTAGCATCAGCCTGGGCTGTGCTTCATCTTTACCCCTTTGGTTGTACCTCCAATAAAGGTAAAAATAGTTTTTGAATGTTTTGTTTATTAAATTGTTTGTTAAAACTTTTCTTTTTTCTTTTTTTTTTAAAAAAAACTCAAAAAAAAGGTTACCAAATGAGCCCCCAATTATCTAAACTTGGTTGTGAAAGAGAAGTTTATGTTAAAAACTTGAATTTACTAGTTTGAATCTAATAATATTATATATTGATTACTTATTGTGACTTTTTAGTTACTACGGTTTGTTAAAATTTACGGTTTTAAAAAGTGTAATTTTTAAAATATGATTTTAAAAAATATAATAAAGTATTTGATAAAATTGTAGTTTAACTTTTAATATTTTTAAATAAAATATTTATGAACACTATAATAAATGGCAGAGCTAAGAATTTGTCAATGGTATTATAATGTTTAATCCATGCAATTGAGAATTTAAACCATAAAATAAATTTATGGTTTAATTAAAATTTTACAAACCTAATAATATATATTATGTGATTTAAAAATGTTAAACAAATTTTAGTAAAATAACAAATAAAATCTGGACTAAAACATTTAATAGTATCCGTAAAGATGAGATGGGCTACATGGCGAAAGGTGAATGGTCCCAAGTACTCCTTGGTCAATGGTCATCTGCGGTGGGTCCCAGGAAAAGATGCTTGGGTGATGCAGGTCAAAGAAATTGACCGTGATAGTGTGTGACCTGCCGCACACGCCAACACAGAAAACAATAAACAAAACTGTGTCGGTCACTGTCATTAATTTTGTCCTGAACGGCAACGTCTCCGTCAACTTTCCTAATCCAGTAGACCATACTGTCGCTATCGACGTTGTACCTGCTGCCACGCACTCTGGAGTAAAAAACTTGACCGTTGATTTCTTTGGCCTCTGGAACCGTCTTGTGGTCGACATGAGTTTCCACGTGAATCACGCACAGGCTTTGTTTGGAAAAGGGTATTGAGGCTTAGGAAAAAGGTACTGAGGTTTTTGAGTTTTAAAAATTAATAAGGAGTGGTTGATTTAATATAAATTATAAAGAATATTATAAATTTGAGGAAAAAATTTATTTAGGCCTCTCAAATTTTTATTCGTTTTAACATATATTATTGAACCCATCTCTGTCTGTTTTTACTGTTACATCCTATTAAAATACTTAAAATGCTCATGTATATTTTTTAGAAAAAAAAAAAACTAAAATGTTGAGTATTTTGAGAATTTTTATACCACTCCGTTAGAATTTAAAGGAAAATCCTAATAGATGCGGTTAAATGACACATGTTAAAAGTATGAGGACTCAAAGTGAGAGAAATTAAAGTTTAGGAAATATGTCAAAACGGATGGAAGTTTTGGGGGCATAAGTAAAGTTTCTCCTAAATATTTTATATGAAAAATTTTTATTTTTTATGCAGTTTTTTATTTGAATAATAATAAAAAGTTATTGATAAGATATAAAAAGTAAAAAAAAATTATTAAAAAGTAATTGATGAAATAGAAAAAACTGTGATGTTTTGATGTCAAATTCTTTTAGAGGGGTTTTGCTCTCATATTTTTTTTTATCTCCAAAAGTCAAGTTCACTTTTAATATTTCATCACTCATCTTTTAACAATTTTTTTTTAACTTTTTATTATTATTCAAATAAATAACTTACTAAAAGCAAAAATTCACAACATTCTTTCTACTTTGTATCAAATCAATAATTTCTTGTTACAACTCAAAAACTCCAAAACCTTTTATCAAACACACCAACAGAGTTTCCTCTGTAACCTCTAGTGGTCGACATGAGTTTCTAACATTTTTTTCACGGATTAACTCAAATCTAATTGATAAAAAAAAAAAAATTTGATATAATTAATATTTTAATACCTCTCACACTAACACGTTGGTTCAAACTCTTTTTAATTAGTGAGATCGAATTAGAGTTGGTAAAACGGATTAGCGTGTGGGGTTCATGTCAACATGCTAATTTGACCCGTCAACTTATTTAGGTCTATTATGATACAATCTATTTAGTTAAATGAATCAAACATTTCAATCTTGACATAACCATTTAAAATAACAAATTGATTCAACACGGCCAGTTTGACCCGCTAATTTACAAACAAGTACTATCCCTATCGCAGTGCTGTGCTTCCAGAATGATCTTGATGTCGATAACCTTGTGTATTCAAATGTCTTCCATTATCTTGCAGTACCGTATCGGTAGGAAATTTTGAATTCAAACACTGAGTAGGTGTTGGATGCTTCTGATCCTGACTTGGTGGATAAGGGTGAACTGCATAATCTTGATTTCCCGATGAGAGATCACTTTCACGGTGGCAATTCACATTTCACGGCGAGAGAGAGGGAGAATGAGAAAGACAGGACCAGGTCACAGGAGAGTGGGAGAGACGGATTGACGAAGAGAAAGAAAAAGAAGTACAGAAAAGTAGAAAAGCAAAAACAATGCTAGGGTTATTTCGTTTAGGTTTAAATTTTGTTATTATTATTATTATCTTTTTAAATTAAAAAAAGAAAAGAAAAGAATATACGGGTCAAGTACTCCACTGATGGATCAAGCGGACCACATGCGAGTTAACCCATTATGACATGTTTATGCCAAATCATAACACTTTAATTTTATTTTGTGTTTGTGTCGAGTTTACATATCGTGTAAAAAATTATTAGCCTTATATCCAATAGTTATAATATTTAATTGAAAATGAGAGTTGAAAGACGAAAACAATATTTAAATTCAAGACGTGTGTTTTGATAATATGTTAAATTCATGTATAAGTGTAGCGAAATATTATTTTGCATTCTCCTAACATTCTGCTATCTCCCAACATTATTTGTTGACGTGATGTTCAAACTACTTATTTAAGAAAAATGCTACATTTCCAACTTCTTTATTCAACTCTATCAAACTTTGTATATGTGAACAATGATGAATCCCATAAATATAAAATAAAACTCTTTAAAAAATTTTGTATGTGAGACTAATTTTTGTACACATATATAAAGTTAGATAGAATTTGACAAAAAAGTTGGACATGTAGCATTGCTCATTATTTAAAAGTGAATTAAACATGTCAACAAAAAAATTGCTAAAAAAAATTTAAGATAATGTAAAATATAATTATTTTTTCTTATAAGAGTAATGCTACATTTTCAATTTTTTTTAATCTAAGTCCATTTAAC
>FXXK01000001.1:1450707-1522941 GCA_900184695.1 Betula pendula
TCATATATACAAAATTAAATTAAAATAAATAAATAAAAATTATAAATATAGCTTTACACTTCTCATAAACGTATGAGTATATTCTTTAATTCACAGTTTCCATCCATACGTGAATGAGATACAATTTTAAAACTTTGGGTACAATGGTAAAAGGCTTTACCGATTAGGTCGGGTGACAAGTGTACATTAATTTGAGATTGATTGAAAAAGAGGTCTTGAATTGCCTATGATGTTAGGAACATTGGACCAGTAAATATTTAATGCTGCTTTTTTGAATTGCACAATGCATCTCTTAAGATATTTCAAAGAGGGTATGGTCCTCTAAAATCCTATTAGAGGGTATTTTTATTTTTATTTTTTCAAAAAATTATTTTGTAGTAGTACTTCTCCCGTGAGACGAAGAAAGACGTATAAAATGTATTTACATCTTTATTCTTAGAGTGGTGATAGGCATAAGCCCAGGCTGAATGAACAGTCATTCAGCCTGAAATTACTGTTTATGGGCCCATAAACTGTAAAAATTACTGTTCATGTGCCTAAGCTGAAATACTGTTCATTTCAACCCAGGCTTACGTTAATATTTACCCTTATTCTTACATGCATGAATGATAATCTGAAAGTAAAGACCATATTTATATAATCGTTAAAATATGTAATATTGATTATATTTCTAGAAGAAGAATAACACAATTAAATAAGAGTGCTATTAAGGTACTTAAACTTTTATTATAAACTAGCGTGACAGTATGCACTTGCGCCAGTAACTAAAATGTGGACTACCACATGAAGGGTTGACAATTATGAAACAAATTACATACTCAACACGAAATTAGAAGGTTATGGTTAAATGATTCAACTTATTTAATTAAATAAATTTGAATCATGATTGACTTATATATTCTTATACACATACGTCGACATGATTCGAATCCAACATGTGACATAAGAGCTGTCAATTTTTTATATGACCCATGAATCGACGTGAAAGCAATACGAAATTAACAGATTAAGATTAAAGAGTTTAACCCGTTTAATTAAATCGATTGAATTAAAATTGACCTATACAGTTATACGAATACTAAAAATTACCCATAATCATATATCACTTTTAAACTGACGTAACAGTCTAAGTAACATTTTGGGCATGTTTGGCAAGGGAGAAGACTTTCCTGTAGCTAGATTTAGATTTTTTTTAAAAAAAAGTATTTCCACTTTTTATAATACATCAACTACTTTTTAATAATTTTTTTTATTTTTTATATCACATCAAATATTTTTTATTACCATTCATACTCACTAAAAAACAAAAATTTTTACTTTTTTATACAAAAAATTTATAACATTCCTTTTACTTTATATCACATGAAAAGTCAATAATCTCTTAATTTATAATCATTTTCTTTGCCAAACACTCCTTTGTGGCTGAAAACCAATGGCCGGCCCCAATTTCTATGGGTGTTGAACATCTTGAAAGGGACATGTAGACGTGATGGTGCTCGAGAATTTTTAAAAGAAAGCTTGCAGCATAGAAAAATTGTACCCCAAGATTCCTAATCTTATAAAGTAATGAAATTTAGAGTATTTTAAAAAGAGAAAAAAAGCTATAGGTTAATGGACCGCCGTTCTCTTGTGTTTGGAATTGGATAGTGACGAACGCAAAGCAAGGCATTTGATCTAGAAGGTTACCGCCGAAAAAGAAAGAGGTATATAAATCTATGGATACACGTGGACAGATAATGGCCTTTAAAAGGTGACCCTCGAAAGTATAGTTTTAGAGCGTATCTTTGGCTACCCAATGCACTCTACAATGACAACAAATTTTAAAAAAAAATTAAAAAAAAAAAAGGTTAACCTCTCTGCCTAACAACAAAAGTATCACTCATTATCAAAGCCTGTCCTTAATTGAGTAATTAATATTCTTTAGAAAAAAGCTGTTAAGAATTGAAAAGTTTGTGACACCTGTGACAAATGTGGTCCATTTCTTTAATTTAGGTTTGCTAATTTAGTTTCTTACGTTAAATTACTATTTATTTTGAAAGCTACAAATAAAATATTTAATTAAAATTGAAAGTGATCGATAGAAACAGATCATCAATTATTTAAAAAAACTTAAACTTATAAAATATGATAAATTTAATAATTTAATTAATATTTTAACACATTAAATTAACATCCGTCTTTAAAACACATTATTATATGTAGTATTATATATTACATTCACTAGATAGTTTGAATTTATGTTTGTAGCAACAATTTTTTTTTCTTCCATTAACCCTTTCATGGAAATAATGAATAAAGTAGTATGAGAAACATCCAAAAGAGACATCATCAGCTTCTGCGCTGGTCTTCCATCAAAGTCGGAATAAGAATGAAAAAGAATATGTCGCATTTGATTTTTATTTATTAGTTTTTATTATCACCTGCTAACCTCCCACAAGGTTCCAACATTCCTCCCTTAGAAATTATCATCAATGGTCCCCAGAATTTCAAGGTCCCGGGATTTGCCGGAGTTCTTTCAGCGTGTTTCGATGCACATGTCAATTAAATAGACTGAATTGAATAAATTCCTTATATTCAATTAGAAAGAATAATTTATTTATCAATTTTTGTCTCATCTTGTTACCATATGTTACTTGTTTTTTATTTTTAATTTATTGAGATTTAATTAGTTTGTCATATCTTCTGACAGAGACGTAACCATGCATGCATTAGTAGATCCAAAAAATAAAAATAAAAAAAAAATAAAAAAAAAAGAAGGAAAAATAGGAAGAAAAAAAAAATAAAGAAAGAAAAAGCAATAGCAATAGCAATTACAAAAGGAAAAGTCCAAAACTGGGTGTTTTTTTTTTATGTATAAAGAGAAACAAAGTATTTGTTGCAAGATTAAAGTGGAGCATGCCACCCTATGTGTAAGCTGCCTGGAAATAGCATAAAATTTATATTAATTAAAAAAATGTTGATGATATTTTTTAATTAAGAAAAAAAGTTTGGAGGAATTTTTAAGGGGGAAGAGTGGGGGCAGAGGGAGAGCCAAGTAATTATAACAAGGAGACGTGAAACACCTGAAGTGGAAAAAGGGGCAACAAAAGGAGATTCTTCCCAATTCTAATTGGTCACCTCCAAATAAAATATTTCTCTAATATTGAGTTAAATTACTCAAATCACTAAATATTTTTATTTCAATAAATAAGCTAAATCATTTAGTAAGTCAGTCCAAAAAAAAAAATTCAATAGACATTTTTAGTTAACAATTTACTGATATATCATATATGAGTCTCATTAATTAATTATTCTACGAAAGTACTTCCAGTAATTTTTCTAGGGGCAAAGGGCAAACTATGTTTACTCCCTTCTAATTACCATCATATTTGAAATGAATTTTTTCAATATTTTAATTTTTGCAATGACCCTCCAAATCTATTATTGTAATTGCAATGTTCAATTTTCATACCTAAAATGATAAAAAAAAATACCTTGAGTATACTTTCTACATCGTTAGCTTAAGTCTGAATCCTTAATTGACCTCGTACTTTTTTTAACAAAATAATCATTCAATTTTATTAATAGATTATGAAAATAGAGCAAATTGCTTTAACAAAACATCACAAATACAGCTTAAATTTTTTTTCAACCAAATATCATTAATGACGTGTTTAATTACATTATTAGCTAAGCCATGGACTATAGAATTAGCCACTCAAAAAGAGTGTACAACTTGCCAATTAGACAGAGATACAAAAATATCTAGGCATATGCCACTATTTGACAAAATCTACTAAGACAAAAACCTGTAAAATTTAGAGCGATCTTAAAGTGCGAACTGACCAAGGACTTGGGTGTGAAACAATTCAAGTGCTTGGGGTTACATGTCCATTTAATAATTTTATTTTTAGGTGTGCAAAAGAAGTTTCTTCTCCACATTAAAAAAAAAAAAAAAATCATAAAAATATAAATTATTAGACATTTACGTTTAGTGGAGGTGTGCAAAAGAAATTTCTTCTTGTAATATATTTTTTAAAAAAAAATTAGGCATTTTCATTTATTGGAGGTATGATATCAATATCCAACCACTTAATTCTTTTTGTCATTTTCTCTCACTCAATTTTATTTTTATTTTTAATATTTTAAACAGATGATTCAAGTACACTCCACTCAAATGGTGGCCAGTGCATGATCGGTGAATTGCGTTTATATATGATAATAATAATTTTTTAAAAAAAAAAAAAGAAAAAAAAAAACTGTTGTCAAAGTGTACAAGTTTTGTGGTATATGAGATGGCACCAATGAGAGGCTTCCAGCGAGGAGCTGTAGACATTCCAATCCTTCTCCTGCTTTCATGCAATCTTTTATGTGATGGTGACCACGACGACGACGACTTGTGTGACGAATCATGGGACCCACATCACATGCATCTACCAATACCCGCAAAAAAGAGAAAGTTACAAGGGGACCCACAAAAAAAAAACAAAAAAATAAAAAATGTAGGGGACCACGCTTTTTGCGGAGTGGTACCACAGCTAGGCCAATTCTCCCCTCCATAGGTCTGATAGGAGGGGAGAATTGGGAGCAAAAGTAAAAAAACAGGAGCTGCTCCACCTGTTTTCCATACCCTACAAACCACCCCCTACTCTGCTTACATCACCCAAAGTCAAAAAAAGCTTGGAAAAACTTTTTCCCTTTAAATTAGAGGTTGGTGACAATTTGACAAATTTAATTTATTTAATTTATATATATATATATATATTTTTTTTTTATAGTATGTAGACCTGTTAATTATATTAACAATATATGTGAAAATTATATATTCTTCTTGAATGTGCTTAAAAATCAATACTTATAAAAAAAAAATTAATAGTTGATTTTTATTGCTATAGTACCTTAATTGTATGATAGTTATATATAACAGTCTATTAAATAATATTCTTTTTACTTAGTTAAAAAAAAATATTAAGAAGATTGGCTAAGTAAGAGTGTGTTTGATATTGCAATTTCGCATACAAAAAATGTAATTTTAAATTAAATCATAGAAAATTGATCGTTTAAGATTACATTTTTAAAAAATTGTGATTTAAAAACGAATAATTTTAAATGATAAAATGTTATTTATTCAAAATACTTAAGTACATTTTTAAAAATAATATTTTTAAATTATACTTTTTAAAATTGTAAATCTAAACAGACACGATGAGGGCTTATACTGCATAGGACAAAAAATAAAATGAAATAAAATAAAGAATAGAAAAAAGTAGAGCTTTAAAACTAAAACTAAGTAGGTGGCTTGTACTCCTGTCTTAAGCTACTGCCGGTTTGGGAGGGCTGATTTTTTCAAAGGCCGCTCTTGCTTTTATTAAAAGTCGCAGCTGCTTTTAAAAAATTCAAACTCGATTAAAAAAAAAAAAAAAAGGAAAAGAAAAAGGTTGTCTAAGGCTCATTCCACATTATAGGATCCAACAATTTCTTGTTAGATTGGTGTTTTCAGTTTTTATGTTCTTTACATATATCGTAATCCAAAATGGCTATTTTTTAGAACACTAACATAAGGGTTTTTTTTTTTTTTTTTTTGAAAAAAAACAAGTTATTGAGAACAATTTTAGTTGTAAGTTTGTTTTCCAACATCACATCACATTTCATCTAAAGAATTGCTATATTTTACACTTTCATCTTATTAAATTGATGTAATAGTGCCATCAACTATTAGATTAATAATTCAAGACTAGAAAATTAATTCCAGGGTATCGTATTTTAGTGCCTTAAAATTAAAGGTTATTGTAAAACATTTTAATTTATATTAAATAAAGTTGTTATTCATATTGATTTAAATTGAGCACATAGCATATACAACCTTTTACATATTTATTTTTATTGATTATTTATTATGTGCATGTAAATGGTCCGTGAGTTGTATTGAATATGGTTTTTGGACGTGAGTAATAAGTTATCACACAATATTTTAAACCATAAATCTTAAAAATTCATAATTATGATCATTTATCTTGATCGAGTGATGTAGCGATATGAGATTGAAGGTGATGCAAACCCACTAATAACAAAACATTAAAAAGATAAATTGGCTACTTCGAGAGAGTCGTAATCTTCAATAGCTATTTTGAGAAATTTATCAAAAAAAAAAAAAAGGAAGCTATTTCGAAGGCATTGACCTCCAAAACACTTTAAAACTGTATTTTAATCAATATTAAACTCATATATTATTATTAATAGTTTATCATTTAAATAAAATAACTGATTACATAATAGACTAATTAGGTTTTGACTTCTACGAATATGATTTTGACTCTAATATGAAAACAATGTGGATTAGAGATATATTCCTTATTGTAAGATCTACTCTTTATTGGAAGATCTACTCCTTATTGGACTATAATATAAACAATACTGAAAAATTATAATCACATCAGAAGTATTGGTGCAAAAATATAGGGATGTAATGCACTTAACGAAACACAGGAATTGTCAAAAATGAATTATTAGAGCTCTCATGCTTGTTATGATATTGATTATAAATTTTAAGAGGATTGTGAACTCAGATGTCAAGTGGATGTTACTTTGATAAATTTGGAAGTAAGGTATTTACTGAGGTTGAAATTCTTGGTGCGCTAAACAATTACATGTAGCTTTGTAAGAACACATTTGTTAAGAAGGAATTCATAGTCCTTTATTAAAAATGATAAGAAATTTTTTCTTAAAGTAAATTTAATAGAGTAATTATTCTTAATCTCTGGTCATATTAATTTTTAATAAAGAGTTACTAAATCACATATACATAGTAAAATTTGTTTTGCATGTCCAGGTAAATTGAGTAGTCAAAAATAAAAAAGTAGAGAATCAAAGTGATAGTATGTTTAACTTAATTGAAAAATGTTATGGAGTATAATTTTTTTTGTTCGTTCGCAACACTTAATTGAGGAATCAAAAGTCAGGATTAAAAATTGTTTATGGAATTAACTATATTAATTAAAAATAAATAATAGAGTAGAATTACATATATTTAGTAGTGGAGTCAAATATCATCCTCATTCACTTTAAAAAAAAAATTATCGTCATTCATAAGATTACACGATGCATCATTCCAGATTTTGACCTGATCCCATAATTAATATTATCCGATACCTGTAGAACGACAAGATTACATGAACTGAAAGATTAATCAGGCAAAATCCTGGATGCATTAATTGCATGAAAGAGACTAAAATTGACATCAATAAAGGTTTCTTGGTTATGGCTACTCTGAGACAGTGCTTTTTTAAAAAAAAATTTTAAAAAAAAAGTGTTCACACGTGAAATAAAAATAAAAATAATTTTAAATGTTTTATAAATATTTTTATATTCTGTCAATATAATGGATTGAATAGAAAGAATTTAGTCAAATTCAATTTCTATCAAAACTTTGTTAGCATTAACAATATGTGGTAATTATTATTATTATTATTATTATTTTATAATAGGATTTGTCTTTCTCTAATGAAAATTAAGAAACCTTGTGGAATCTGATATGGCTCTCAAATTCATGGAACCCATCAAGTGGGGCACAGGTTTCCTCTTTACGCAACTTTACGCGTCCCATCACCATACACGTGTACATAAAGAAGTCCAGGGAACAGGTACGCACAATCACAAAAGTAACAGCAGAATATCAGAGGACGTGTGTGTGGGGGTCGGGTCGCCATGTGCAACCATGCCAATCATATCAGACCGAACCGGGTTTTCCGCTCGTTACCAAAAAACCGTACACACAAAAAAAAAAAAATCTGAGGGCAAAAAAAAGAAAAAGACCGTTTGCTTTATCGAGGAAGGGATTGGGGGGGACTACGTGGCACCCGCTCATGGTATTGGTTCTTGTAGGTTTCTTTTTCTTTTTCTTTTTTCTCTTTTTTCTATTTCTCTTTTTTGTTTTATGTTTAGCATTTAAAGAAAGGAGAAAAAATAAAATAAATTTTGTTTAAGGTGGGTTTTGTGCGAACTTCGACACAAAAAGTTAAGGATGTTACGGAGAACCAAAAGCTGCGGCTCCCTGCTGCCAATAGACACGTATATTTGGGATCCCAATCATGTGGCACATCTTTTTAGGCCCTCTTTAATCATCTTTTGTCTTTTCTTTTTTAACTTTGATTTGGCTAATAAAAAAAGTAGTCTAATAAGTACCATCGATTTCATTTTGCTTTGCTTTTACAAAAAAGGAAAGAAGTGAGCCCTAAAATAACTTTTTTTTTTACTGCCGATTAGTAGGAAATTAATGTCTATTTTCTAAACTTATGTTGTATTCAATCATGTTAAAATTATAATTATATAATTAAATTTATTAATTTTATTAAAATTTTGAGTTCAAACTTAATGTGTTAGAAGAAAAGTTTGAGACCGACAGATAAAAAAACAGTCGTTTTAATATTAAACAATATGAAAATAATTTGATGGAGAAGGTGTGCACAATGCGTCTTTAATTTTAAATTTTTTACTTTATAGAATACCTTTTAGACAAGTGATGGGGGGGGTGGTAGATGTTAGACATAAACACAAAAAGGGGAGAAATGACTTATTTGATATGCATTAGATTTTATGAGAAGGAGAAGATAAGTGGTAGGTTACATGCCAGTCTTTTCACCAATTTCCATGTCTGAAGTTGCTTGGTACTTTGCTCAACTTATCAATAATAGAGGCAACTACAATGGAAAACACCATCTAGAACAAAAGCACTTTTTTTTTTAAAAAAAGTGTTTCAATATAGTATAAAGATAAAAATGTTTTTATATGACTTTTTTTTTTTATCACCATATATACACACAAAAAAAAAAAGGCCTCCCCAGACTCAAAACCCTGCTCAACCACCATAAGCACTCTTGCGAGTGAATTCTGTTTTGGTGTGTTAAATTATCATTTATTTTTATAATAAGTCGTGCTTAACCTATAAAATATTTAGTTGAAATAAAAAATAAATTGCTATTAGATGATATGTAAATTGAATAATATTCTAATATAATTATTATCATTAAAGCAATAATTGCGTCACTAGTATTTTACAAAGTAATTAACAAGTACAATCTTTGGTTGAATGGCGCCTCTAAACGCCAAGTAATTAAAAGAAGTTTAGAATTTTGAAGCACAAGTTGAGGAAAGTAATGCAAACAAACAAATATTTGGGGTTCCTATGCATGAAGTACTTGTGTCCCTACCATGTCATCATTACATCTTTGAGACGCACTAGTGGGACCAGAAATGTCCAACCAAAAATGTATCCAAACCTCTCTGCCCTCTTCTCTATTTTCACTTCAATAAGAGAAGTTGATTAAGACTTAACCTAAAATTTACCATTCAAATTCAGTTTATAAGGACATATATACATGTTTTTAGGGATAGTTAACATAATACTATGTTTCGCAACCGACGTTTATGACAATTTCACACTTTATTGATACCGACTCAATAATATATATATTTTTTTATGTCTCTAATTACTCATCGATATTTAATATCTTAATATTATATTTATACATAATAACAAGATATTTTAATCTCATGCTCGACGTAGTCGATCACGTCCAATCCCGTACCCGATTTAATGACGGGTCTAATACTAAATAATACAAACCCTTAGTAGAACTGTTTATTAAAAATTGACTTGCAAGAAGATGGTGTTCAAAAAGTGCATATACACATAATTAAATTTGTACTTAAACGATGTAAAACATTAGAATCATAACATAAATATTTTGGAGTGATCTATATAACTCGACATTTTGTTGGCCTCTCTAAACCATATAATAGCAAAATTTAGTTGTTAAAGTTAAACATTAGCAGTAAAATGCTAAGAAATTTACTTGTGACTATTCTTTTAAGTATATATAGTTTTTAAGTATTTTTTTTCCTTTTTAATGCATTTTCACACATGTAAAAGTTCTTTTGTTTGTTTTGTTTTAATGTGTTTTATGTCTGGGTTATTTGTTAGAGCATTTACTTGCTCTCTATTTTAGCTAAAAATATCATATTTTTTTAAATACTCATTTTCATTTCTTCAAAACAAATATATAGCTCTTTATTTTAGCTCTTTATTTTTTTTATTTATTTATTTTTTCTTTTTATTGAGAAGAGAGATAATGTTAGAAATTTTTTAAAAAAATACTTTTTTTTAATATATATATATATATAAAGTGAACAATTACTCACCAAATAATTGTTTTTCCAAATTGTTAAGCCTCTTTTGCTCTCATTTTAACATCTCGGCTGGCCAAAACAATATTTGGCTAGCTGGATGAGAATGTTCTTAATATTTTTGTTTTCAAAAAATAAAATAAAAGACAACGAGAAATTATAATAAAGAGAGCGGTAATATTTTGCTCAAAGGTAGTTTGTAACAACCCATTTTTTTTTTTTTGAGTAATTCTAAAAGTCTTCTCATGCTCTTCTTATGTCTCTCTAGAAATAAGATGACTTTTAAAATCATAATTTTAATATTGATCAATCAAACGTTCAATAATTATTTTTAAAAATCACATTATTTTAGGAGAAACACTAAAAGAACACAATAGTAACTTATAGCATTACTCCTTTTCCCCTCCTCATATTGAATTAAAAAAAAAAAAAAAGTTTGCAAGGGGAAAAAGAAAAAGCACGTAGGAGAAAAGAAATCAAAGAGACGAAGAAAGAAAAGCGAGGAATGATTTATTATTTCTCCAGTACAGGAAAATTCTCCCCAAGGATTCCAAAGGTTCTTTTTTTACAGCAGAGACAATTTTTTTTTTTTTTTTTTTTTTACGACTTCAATTACGACCTAATCATATTCCCTCCCGCACGGCTTACACACAGAGAGAGAAAACCTACTGGCGTCAACTTTCACCAACCCAACCCCACGTGAAATCCCCCCCTCTCTCTCTGTTTCTCTCTGTCTCTCTCTGTTTCTACTACTCCATTTCTTTTACCTTTTTCTTGGCCAAATCCACCGCTTTGGTGGTCTCATCTTCTTCAACCAACCCCTTCTCTCCAACTTTCACTTTGCACAATGGAGATCAACGAGAGCAAAGCTAAAAATTATACAACCCACTTTTTTACTCTTTACAATATTCTTGGAGCTCACTTTTGGCTTTTCTTATTTTTTTTCCAATAATATCTCAACATGGGTTTTGCTTCCTCTAGGTCCACGGGTCAGGACAGTACCATGGAAGGGTCGGAGCTTGCTCGTCCGCGAAGATATTGCACGTTTCCTCTGTGCTGAAGAAATTGTGCTCCTCCATTTTCACAAACTGCGTCGGGAACGATTTCTGAAACTGGAAGCAGCTAATCGGCGGCGGCGGAGGCGACGGCGATGAGGACGAGCAAGTGAACTTGAGGGAAGACGAGGCCGGGGACATCAAGAGCTGATGATTCTGAAGCACCCCAGATGAAGAAATCGCCGCGTTCGGGCTGTTATCCTCGTTCAAGATCGCGCTCGAGTCGCTGTCCGACGACCCGTCTTTGAAATGATCTACCGTGAAAATTGAGGCTCCGAGTGATTGGTTGAAGCAAAAGTTCAACTCTTTGGACTCCGATGCAGTTAGTGGAGGAGTGTCGGGAGCTGCTTTGCTCTGTTCCATCAGTTTGTTCTCCGATTCCGCCACCACTATCTCTTCCTTCACTGAAAGGTTGCTCACTGTGTTTTCTTCTTGGAGCTTTGCTTTCAATTCCTTTATCTGCAAGTTCAATTAAAAGTAATTCTAAAATTAAATCGGGTTGACTACAGTCGTAAGCTCGAGCTTTAAACAAAAAAAGTAATTCTAAAATTCTAGTTCACGGGGAGTCGGGGACCATAAAGGAATTAATCAATTGAGAATTTCAATGGGCACCTCTTTGACAAGAGAATCATTGTCATGTTGGAGGGCATCGTGGTTGAGCTTGAGAGCTTCATAGCTGGCTTTGAGGACGCCGTAATCTCTCTCCAATTGCTTGGTTTTCCACCGGGCACGGCGGTTTTGGAACCAGACAGCAACTTGTCTCGGTTGCAAACCAAGTTCTTGGGCCAGCTTCACTTTTCTCTCCGGTTCGAGCTTGTTTTCGACCTCGAAGTTTTTCTCCAAGGCCTTGACTTGGTCGACGCTTAATCGACGCTTTTTCTCAGCTATGTGGCCGGATTCTTCCACACAGCCCTCTTCATCTAGGCCGTCCAACATGGATTGCAAATCTCGGCTGTACACATGGTTGTTCCTCGGACTGTGTTCCTCTGCACCAACGAAAAACAAAGTGACAATTAAGGAAAAGCAAAATTAAATTGAAAGTGTTTGAAAATTCTCAGGTGATTTGATCATTAAAAAGAAAGGAGTAAATGGGTTGTTTGTTTATTAAAAACCTGTAGTTGGGCAGATGGACATCAAAGCACCCAAGGAATCTGAGCTGCCAAGTCTCTTCATGACTGAAAAGAGAAAAAGAAGTCTTTTCCACAGATCTTTTGTTTATATTTTCAGTTGGATCTTTAAAGAGGTCAAGGTTTTCAGTTATGAATAAGAATCCCCATGTTTAACACCACACCAGATTGTAGGAAGCTGTATGCAACTGCACAGCAACTTGTCTCTTTTTCCTCCCCCTTCTAATTTCTCTAATTTCAACAATTCTACCTCTGCACCCATGAAGAAAAAGAAAGCAGAAACAACAACACCAACCCAAGAAGCTAACCCAAAAAAACCCACAAGGAGAAGTTAAAAGAAATCAAACACTACACTACACTACACTCCCTCACTCCACTCTTTCTCTCTCCACATCATTACTCAATCAATTTGAAAGCTAAAAATGTTGGCAGGCTATTGCTTGTAGTCTATGACTGTTCAGCTGCAATGGAAAACAGAGAGAGAGAGAGAGAGGGTGAAGTGAGGATGGAGAAGGTCAGTGAACCAGTTCACAACCCAGTTGGAATTCACACTTTCTCTCTCTTTAAATAAACCCATTTGGGTCAGATGTGGGGTTAGAATCTGACCGGGGTTAGCTGCACTGCAGTTGGCTGTCAAATGAAATGAAACCAAAATTAAATTCAATCCAAATGCAACTCACGGTCCACCGGCTAATACCCGGTGGCATTCCGGTTTTCGATCGTTTTGTGTGGAAGATTTTTTTTCCGGGTCTATAAGGAGAGAGAAACGGTGATAAGTACACAAAAAACAATACGGTGTATACGGCTCGGCTTCTGACGGCTCGGCTCTGTAGCGGCTCATGAAGATTTGGGTGGCGTCAGCGTATCGTGGCCTACATAAGGCGAGGTCGGTGTGATCAGTTGGCGATTAAGAGAGTTCAATAGTGATGATACACATTAGAATTTCAGTGCACCGCATCACACCTCAACTTTTTTTCTTTTTCAAATGTTGTATCCAAACTATTAAATTTACATTTATTTTTTTTAAACATCTAAAATATAGAAGAATCATTTGCTCGGTTAATCTTATTAAAAATGCTATATACTATGACTAGGTTTAGCAATAGTTTTTCCTCTCCTTCATTTTCTTCTCTCCAAAATTCAACTTTAATTTTAATATTACATCAATCACTTTATGTTATTATACAAGTAAAACAACTAATTAAAAAACAAATTTTTTATTTTATTTTATTTTCTAAAAAATTTACAACATTCTTTCTACTTTATATTACATCTATAATTTTTTATTACTATTCAAAACTCAAAAATTCCAAAATCTTTTACCAAACAAAGCCAAGTGAGATCAAGGTGGACAAATATCCTCTCCATTTTATAATCAGGATTTAAGTTGGTGTATCTAGCGGTATACATAATGTTAAATTATCTAACTTTTTTAAAATAATCTACTTTTTTTTTTTTAAAAAAAAAAACTATTATTTTGTATGAATAAGGATCCTTATTTCTTTGTTTCTTTTTCATTTTCAATAGGGTTAGTTCTCTATGTTATGCAAAGTAATGTCTAAATGAAAATATGGTTAATTACACTTAACCCCCTCAAATATGTTTATTTACACATTGCTCTATGAATTATCACATGTCACACTCAACATCCTTAAACTACTAATCTTTGACAAAAAAGCCCTTTGCTAGCCAACTTCTATAATTTGACATAAAAAATACATATAAAATGCATGTGCTCATATTTACTTAAAATTATGAAAATACCTTCCAGTAAAAAAAAGAAGGATTGGTGGTCGAACCACTCCTACGGGTGGCCGATCTACCCCAAACATAAAATATGACAGTAGTAATTTGTAAAAGTAATGCAAATGAATTAATGGTAGTTGAGAAGGGTTAATTATAATTAAACCATGAAAAAAAGATGATTTTTAGAAGCATCTTCAATGAAAATGATATGTTTTTCATGTAACTGTGATGAATTGATATATGAAAAAGAAGTCAATAAATTCTTGTATTGTAATGGCGGTACCAGTGATAGGCGACCACCTCAGCTTAGTGGCAATGACTGATCATTTGAAGGGGTCGGTCAATTTAGAGGTGATGGATGATGATGGCTAGGGCTGGACCATGGTTGGACACAATGGTAAATTGGTAATTCAAGGCTTGAGTTTTTGTCTTTTTTTTCTTTTTTGGAGAATCTTACCGTTTGAAAAAAAAATCCTATTATTTTTTTAGTATTTTTGTTTATGTGACACATTTATATCTACTTTTTTTTTTTGTTAAAAAAAAAAAGGAAAGAAAGAAAATGATAAGAAAATGCTACTTGTAATGAAGCCTAAGCATACTCTACCTTAAGAACTAGTAGTCTTTTTATACTAACAAATTATATATAAAGAAAAAAAAACTCTTGTATTATAAATGTGAAGAGAAATGGATATCATGGAAGTAACAATTATTTGTTCCTTTCTCCTCTTATAACAAGGAACATATATTTTGGAAAATCCAAAAGAGGGTTTAGGAATATTAACTATTATTGTGTCTTAAAATCGTAAACAGATGTACAAACAATAATAGGTGACATAATCCTACAAAGTGTCTACATCTCCGTTTTACAAATTTAAATGAGCAGTTAAAAATTTAAATTTTTCTATTCCAAATAAAAATGAAGAGTAATGCTACATACTCAACTTCCATCACACTCTTATTTACTAAGCTAATGTGGCAATATACATCAGCTTTTAGATCAATTTTCATTAAAAAAAAAAATCAAATAGTTAATGGACCCTGTCACATCAGCTTATGTGTAGAATGAGAGTAAAATAGAAGTGAGATGAGATATGAGTATTTAGAATTACACAAAAATCATTATTTTCAACCAAAGCTTATCCCCTTCTTAATGGGAGATGGGTCTTTGCCACCTTATCCTTCTTAATCCATGCTAATTAATTACCAATTGTGGGGCTTGGGAACGAAGGCAAATATAATCCTCTCAACAAAGTTCCGAAAATCATTGGAGACATTCTTCAACAATGTGAATGTTTTCGCATTTGGACTAATTTGAAGATTTCACATAGTGCTAACTCTATAGAGTATACAAATAAAAAATGAGAGAGAGATTAGGAGGAGAGAAAGAGAAATATTAGTTAAAATAAAAATGAATTAAAAATTATTAAAAATATTATTTTAATAGAGTATAAAAATATCTAAAGAGTGAAATGTATGTTATTTTTGAAAAGTGAGTAGCTGAAATAAATCCAAAAAAAAAAAAGGTAAAATTTTGGACAAAATTTGGCGAAACCTTTGTTGAGGTCAATGTAAATGCCCTTAGATACTATATGTATGCATAGTATCATCCTACTTAAAAATAAATAAATCTCTTACTTAATTGGTTCAGTCTTCTTTATTTAAAAAGTCTATGGGGAAAAAAAAAAAAGAGAAGAAAAAAAAAAGGAACCTTAAAATTAAATGAAAGGTCTTTTTCACCTGCTATGAACAAAGTTAAATATTGACCAATCATTGAATATAAAGATAGTATAATATGTATTACAAAAAAAAGTTTATAACGTTTAACATTAAGAATATAGCTTTAAATTAGTAAGCATTTGCTTCTTTTAATATTTGGAGGTTTAGCAACATATTTAATTGTTCAAAGGACTTAATGGATTTTTAAGTCGATCCGAAATAGACCAATTAAAGATTCTGGATACACATCCAAACCAATGATATTTCAATTGACATTTAATCTAAAGCAATTATATTTATCTCCTTGGTCTCTTTTTTTTTTTTTTTTTTTTAAAAAAAAGGGAATAAACCAGCCAGTCTACAAAAATCAATTAGATGTTATTTTTATCTGTTTTTAATTCTTTTGACATGATTGAATGGAGAGTTCCCGTCCCTTGATTGGATGGAGAGAAAAACACATGGAAGGGAGATGACAGGATGCTCTCTATTTCATGGTTAAATTTTTGTTTTGTTGCATCTGACTGTGTATACGTGGCAACATATACGCCTATGTTCCAAGTAATTGTGCTTCTTAGGCCGAGTTTTATAATCTTCCCAAAAGTGAGCGGATATATAAGGAGGGGAGAATCGGCTAATGAATTTTATTGTATTGACAATTTTGCCTTTGAGTTGATTTGAATAAGAATTTGAGTTGAATTGTAACCACCCAATCAACATGAGATAAGATATCTTTACAAAAGCATATGAGTTGATTTGAATAAGAGTTTACGAATTTTCCTAAATCTGTTATGAGAGTATGATGTTTTCTCCCATTGTTTTTCCAACTTTCTAAGATTGATTGTATTCTCTATCTTCTTTTCTTTTTAGATATGTTAGAAGTTGACAAATTGATGTCCTTCTAAAAGAACATATATATATACCCCACTGTTATGTTCTTTAGTGACCCATATCGGTCGAGTGCAATTTTAATTATGTGTATATAAATATTTAGATACCCCTTTTTTACAAGTCGGTTTTCAATATAAAAGTGAATTTTACTCAAAATTTGTATTGACTGAATACCTGACATGTCTGGAATCCAGATGAAGCAATCTAGTTGAGCTAAACAGATAAGCATGAATACAATGAAAGATGATCCAATATGTATTCAATTGTAGTCACTTTTTGAAGGAATTGGACTTCGTTTTCGTCTACGTGGCAAAGAAACACCCACAACGTACATGATCCAAGAGATCAGACGGACCCATTATTTTGTGGAAGCTTGTGGTGTACAAGAATGTAAAAGTTTTTGTCACAAACACAGCTCTTCTTGTAAGGTCAATTTACAATCTGTCAAATGCTAGCTTCCTTCACGATACAAAGGCTGGCCTTCTAATTAAGCAATTTCCCCAACCTGGGATTTGCAGGCACAAGTGGGTTTTTAGCTGTAGTTTTCTCGATCTCATCAATCATCGTAGAGATGAGCTTGTTCCTACGTGATCAAGGACCCACTGTTTTTAACATCAACAACAACTACACGTGTGAGTTGGGTTCTCAAGTTTCCTCATAACCCCACCCATTGAAAAAAAGGACATCAATTTTCTATGAATTTGGTTACGTACAGGAGTTTCTGCTATCCACGCTTTAAATGTGTTTCGAATCTTAGTATGTGAGAAGTATATTTTTTTTCAGTGGTATATGAGCTAATTTGTAGAATTCTTACGGACCCAATTTGTAAGAAATTTTTATCTTTGAAAAGAATGCTGAGTTGTGAGCATGTGGGAGAACTCATGTGCAGTCCTCATAAAAGAACCTCAAAAGTACGGAGTCGCTAGCTTCACATCAAGAAAGCTAACAGCAGAGGAAGATTGTCCTTAAAGGGCTATTAAGTGAAAATGGCGCACAACGGAAACAATTTGAACTATTAGAGTTTATTTGGATTATCCTAAATCATGTGTAGACTTTATAAATATTACTTTTTGTACACAATTATATAATTAATAAGAGCACAATGTAGTCTTATAGGGCTCTACCTTAGTGGTAGGACATATGTGTCTAACGGCGAACTATTAATTTGGTCAAAATAAAGTCATGAGCAATGATAAAACTCTCAAAAGTATAACTTTGTTTTGTAAAGGGCATTATTACGGTCACATGAGTTATAAGTTTAACTAAATCAGTATCTCAAAGTCTTAAGACTTATAGGCTCGATTAAAATGTCTTGATATCATGTATGGATTTAAGGATTAAGGATGGCTGCTAGAAAGCCATTGCGCATTAGCTGAGCTCGTTCCTCAAGTCATCATTCCCCACCAACTGCCCTTGCCCCATCAATAGCAATCGTATGTGGGTAGATCAAACCAAATCAGTATCCAACAGTTTTATAGCTTTTGAATGAAAGTTGAGTGGCGTTTCATAACTTTCATTGTTCTTCTAGATGACACTTTTCCTTCACGTAACAAGTCCTTTGACTAATTCTCTTGATCATTAGAGTAGCAAAGCTGCAGAGGTCTAGATAAGTGTGAACCAAACAATGAATTGGGTATATATATAGCAAAGACTTTTACACAGCCTGCATGGTGTGATCGAGTATGGGCAAATAATAATTGGGGCCGCTGACTTGTTTGCACATATAAAAAATCTTGTAGACGACATTTTTGGGTTTCCTTCTATTCATCTTTTTCTGCATGCGTATATGATAAGCACGATCTGAAAAGCACCAAAACTTGTTGATTTGGGTAATGATAACTCTTTGAAGAAACCCACAAAGAAAAAATGATTGGCTTATCAATGTCCATGTCCAAGAGCATATTGCACTTATCAGTGACCAAAAACTTCTGCCTCCTGGTGTTGTTTGTTAATGACCAAAAAAGGTGAAAACCTCGTAACAAAACCAGACAAATCTGAAAACAATGATGCTCCCCATCCATGAAAAATCACTTCAATTCTTTGGTACGGCTTAGATTTTTAGCTCATATATAATTTTGATTGGTTGGAGGACAAGAAAATGAACTTCTGCCAAACCCCAGAAGAGATCATAAATTAATTGACATTATAATTATGTTTTTTCAATGTGCAACACGTGATGTTACTATATTCATTTGTTAATTAAACCCAAAAGGCAAGCTTGACGAAGAAGACAAACACTCATTCATCACCATTTTTTTCTTTTAATACAACAAGTTGATCTCCACAAGCCTCCCAAATCTATTTGCTGCAGACATATATACAACTTTTTTCTCACAGCGCCAGCTAGAGTAGGGCCCCATAATCTTCAGATCCCAACAAATAAGCCATAGAACATGTTTTTAATGTTGCGTTTATAAGAATAAATGTCAGTTTAATAGACTCTATTTATATATATATATATGTTATGTCATGTGTTTCTTTTTTGATTTTTAATCCACTTATGGAAATATAGGGCGGAGAGGAAAAAAGTTACCCATCAATTAATTTGAAGGGGCAAAAGCATTTCACAATCCCATCAAATTGATCAATCAATTAAATGGGAATCACATGGTGGCTTTTTTAATTGAGAGGCCTATTTTAATATATTTATAGAGGGAAGAAAATGTAGTGTGAAGTTTGAGTTAGATGTTTCAAAAGTGACAGAAAACAAAATTTCCATGAGTTCCCATGCTTTTTAGAGCGTAGAAAAGAGAGAGGTCTTTTGGTTTTTGGGTAAGCTCCTGCCTCCTGGGGCCTAGTGTCTGAGAATCCCACCATGGGGCACAAACCTTAGAAAAAGGAAGAAAAACAAATAAAAGGTGACAAATGGAGAAAATTTATGATTAGGTGGATGGGCTTTCTAGGGTGTAGTGTAGACACCCTAATGGAAGGCAGCTTTTCTTTTTTGACATCTTTTCTGATTTGTGAGTGCTGTCTAAAGGCAAATTTGAAAAGTTTGGGACTCACTCACCAAAAAAAAAAATGGAAAAAAAAGAAAAAAAAAAGTTTGGGACTCAACACTTTGAATAAAATATTGGGGATAAAAAAAAAATCTAAACAAAAAACGAATAAAATATTGGGGATAATGTTGGGTTGGACTTGTATTGCTAGGATTTGGAGGTGCTGAAAAAAATAATAATTAAAACTATAGGAGATTTTTTGTAGTTTTTTCAATGGTTTAAATTTAATTTAATTCTTTCTCTCTATTTCATGAAAAACTTGAAATTAATCTAAAAAGTTAAAAAAAACTATCATAAATCTCCCTTTTTTTTTTTTTTCTTTTCCAACCGCACCTAAGGCAAATCCTAGATCGAATTGAAGGATGGAAATCTGCTTTCATTAAGGAGATCACATCCTTTGCAGTAGACAAAGCCCGGTTTTTGGATTATTTGTCATGTGGCTCATATAAATTCTGCACAAATAGTTGAGCCCAAAACTTCATTATTGGGCTTCTCAAAGTTGCTGCTTGTGAATCTATATTTATGGGCTTTTCAAAGTTATGACCCAATTTATCTAATAATGAGTCAATTACTATGTTATTTGTGATCCATTATAATGGTGGAGGACAAAATTTTCTTCCTCCAACCCACTTTAAAGGAAAAATTTGTGAAATGATAAATAGGAGTTAATGTGATTAACCCATTAACTCACGCTAAACAAGACCTTGGCACCCATCAATGAAAATGCTAAGGTTGACTTGAACTAAGAACATCTCTCATTCGCTAAATTATACTTGATTTGCATAATTGTCATACTAACACATATTTAAAAAAAGCAAAAAAAGAAAAAAAAAAAGGACCATCAATTAAATAGAAAAAGGGAGATAAACTTCCTTGATATAAAAATGTTAAAAATTCGGAAGTACTGCTTAAGTTAACTCATGTAAAATTTCATTTTGTAAGAATTCATGGTTAAGTGGCATTTGAAGATAGAACAAGAAGATAAACTCAAGGACAACAAATCTCACAAAAACCTTAACCTTATAGATGCGGATGCAAATGATCAGCCCAAGCTCCAATCCACGAGTACCTACAAGAAAAGGGATGAGCGAACACATAGACTCGTCGGGTGTGCTAGCAGGAGATGCTTTCGATGCTTAAGTTAGTAATCTTCTAAAGAGGAGATTGGATATGTACCATACGTCGTAATTAAATGTTAAAAAAGAAATAGAAATTTGGAATAAAGAAGTAAAATAATAAAGTAAAGATCTATTTTTGTGAAATAGATGAAGCATAGTGAGGCTTGTAGGCATTTGATCGAAGAGGGGGTAAAAATTCGAATCTAAGGTGTAACGTTCGAACGAGAAGGAATCTCCATGTGTCCCCAAGGCTGGCATTGAGGAAAGAAATGAACGGTTGAGATCAAGTCTAAATTAATCTCATTCAAACGCGCCAAGTGTCCCGTTCTAACGCGATGGCATCTCCATGTGTCATCACGTGTGGGAGTGGTAGGTGAAGATCAACGGCCCTGATCAAACCACACGTGTGGGTAGGTGAGAAGAAGAAGAAGAAGGAGGAGGAGGTAAGTTTTTCATACATTCTTTCTGTTTTGATTTCGAGTTTTTTGGAGTTTATTTTTATAGTTTGGTTGAATGATGTTGTTAGTAGGGCTTTGTGTGATTATTGTTGTTGTTTGAGGTTTTAGTATGGAGTTTGAAGTGAAAAGTTTGATTATTGTTGGTGTTTTGATATTACTTGTCATGCTCCCAAAGGCATGCCCTTTGCTATGAGGCTCACACTTTCCATCTTATGCTAAAAGATTGCTTGTTACTCTAAAAGCCCTAGGGGACTTTAGGGCTGTGTGGCATCTTATTTAGGTGATTACACTTTCCTCTTGTTTAAATCTTTCATCAACACTTCCCTTCAAATATTTTTGTTATTGATATTAAAATTTAGGGGTTTTTTTTTTTTTTGGTTTTTTCTTTCTTGTTAGTAAGTTCAAGGATCATCAAAGTTGAACTAATTATGGATATATGGGCTCCTTTGCGATGGGTAATAAGTAGTCTCCACAGGATATCAGAGTTAGATCTTGTCTGACAAAAGAATTCTAGGCACTTGGCGATGGGTTTATGGTGCCTAATGAACCGGGTCTCACACCCAACAAAAAAAATGAAGGAAAAAGAAAGAAACTAAATACAAAATAGGAGATCCATTATAATTTTCCATGTAAAATGATATGGAAAATTTGTTTAGTAACTCACTAGGATTTTTTTTAAAAAAATACTTAGATAAAATCCCCTAAAATAAACATCTAATTTTCCAACTTATCATTACATCCTCAATTTGAAATTTTTTGTAGCCCAAAAGTTAGCAGTAGGTTTTTTACAGAATTTTCATTGTTATTGGTGTACCATAGAATAAGCCCCAAAGAAGCAGACCTCTTCGGCCCATCCGATTGGCTCAAGTAGGCCTATTTTCAGTAACCTTATAGACTAACCAAACCCAATCAAACCAAGAAGGATAGGCGCACGAACGATAAAGAGAGACTCTGTCCACTATATCCTAGCCATTGCCACCTGAACTGTTAATGCTCCTTTATTTTCGGGGGCTAAAAAACGTATGCCTAATTGATTGGAGGACACGAAATCAAATTGGTTACCCCATGGATCACATCCCTAACCAACGAAGTGCGAGAAAACACTCTATAAAGAAATAGAGAGATCATTTAAGAAGTATGCTCTATTCTAACCAAATACTTGTTTCCTCCAACTTTACTTTAGCCCATTTCTTTCTCCAAATCAATACTAGCTTAAGCATTGAAGTGACCTTACGTTGGACCCCGTCATGACACTTTGTGCTTGACCCTCCTTCTCTTTGTACGTTCTTTTGATTCAGGATTTGGCATGCGATTAATTGGTTCTTTAGTCAACAACAAAAGACTAACTTGAGTGCAACTTTGAAATTAGGTCTCTGTAATGAACTAAGGTTGTCGAAGAAACATAACCCATATGAGAAAAGGCAAAGGAAGAAGAGAAGTATCCAGAGGAGCTTCGAAAGTTGTAAAACACGTGTGTGGTGGAGAAGCTAAGATGTGACAACGTAATCCAACCTTATCTCTTATCTCTTAAGCCTTATCTCTATACGGTGAGTTTTGATGGAGGCTGAAGATAAAGGGAAAGGTAACAGAATAAAAAGAGGTTGGGCCAAGTGAATTAGTTACGGGTTGGGCCAACTGTTCCATTCAGCATTTAGTTAGAAATTCTGTTAGATGATATACGGCTTATAAAGCCAATAATCTGTAAGAGAAAGGCACGAAAAAAGACTATCAGTGTATTTTCTGTTTCTTTGGAGCTAGGTTGAGCTCGAATCAACCATTGTTACTCGTTTCTTTCATAATACAGATCAATTCCATTTTCTTTCCACTTTTCTTTCTATCCATCCAAACAAATTACCCATTACAAATACTCAATTAGAAAATAAAAACAGAAGTATATTCCAAGTGGTATCAGAGCAGTCGATCCATGGCAGAAGGCACTCGTTTCAGGGATCTTCAAGATACGGTTACAGCTTTTAAGCTGCATCAAGAGAAGACAACTTCAAATCTTGAACAAGCAAATGAATCCTTGCGGAAGCAACAGGAGGCAATGCAGGTCCAGGCAAACCTGCAAGACAAAAAATTGGATGATTTAGCAGGCAAAATGGACAAACTGCTTGAAGCATTCAGCAGTTTACACGGGCAGAAACAACAACCAGAAGCAAGGCAATTCCAAGAAAAGGAAGATCAATTATCTACTTTCCAGAAAACACCACAATTTGGTAAAAAATTTTGGGAAGAAGGAGAATCTTCCTTTGGATTTCCAAGAATTCCAAGGGAGGTTCACAATCAAGCTGTTCCAGATATACAAGTCAGAAGCATTAAAGTAGAATTTTCAAGGTTTGATGGTGAAAATGTATCGGGCTGGCTATTCAAAGCAAATCAGTTTTTCAACTTCAATCAAACACCCAATAAGCACAAAGTGTTGATGTCAGCATTCTATATGGAAGGAGAGGCACTAGTGTGGTTTCAAAATGCTTCAGATGCTGGTGTTTTCAATTCTTGGGAAGCTTTAGAGCATGCTATCCAGGTAAGATTTGGCCCTAATTCATATGATGATCCTATGGAAGTTATTACTCGTTTGAAGCAAACTACTAGTGTTTCCAATTATAAAACTCAATTTGAGAATTTATCAAATAGATTGAAAGGGTTATCTGAGAAATACAAGTTGAGTTGCTTTTTAAGTGGGTTAAGAGATGATATTAGGTTGCCTCTAAGAATGCTTAAACCACAAAATTTAAATGAAGCATTTGGTCTAGCCAAGATTCAAGAGGAATATGTCCTCAGTTGCCGTAGGTCCTACAAACCAACTGGGTACAATCCTCCTTATAGTTTTCAGCAAAGGGGGAATTTCAGTTCCAATTTCCGTCCTAATGAACAACAACAGAAATTTACTCCTATAACAGGGGTGAAACTAGAGGTGTCCAAAGGGGATATGGGGTTACAAAAAGGGGGTTTTAAGCCAAACATTCCTATTCAGAAAATTTTTATCTGCTCAAATGGAAGAAAGGAGAAGGAAAGGTTATTGTTATTTATTGTGATAAAAAATATAACCCAAATCATCGATGTCTTAAAGGGAAGTTTTCCTCATGGAGGGTTGTGAGTTTTCTAGAGACAACTCCACTGATTTACAAGAAGTAGAATGGGAAGAACCAAGTCCAGAAATTTAAGGAATGATGAGGAGTGGGAATCTGATTTGCCTGAAATTTCATCCATGCAATCACAGGGTGTCCTAACCCAAGAACAATGAGGTTAATTGGAACAATTAAATTTCAAGGGGTGACAATTTTAATTGATTCTGGAAGTTCTCACAATTTCTTAGATCCCTCTATTTCCTCAAAAAACACAGTTAAAGTTGCAGCATGGAGAGAAATTAGCTGTCAAAATTGCTAATGGTCAAGTGCTGCATACTGAAGGTCTCTGTTCGCTTTACCAGTAAGAGTGCAAGGTACTAATTTCCTTGCTGATTTCTACATTTTACCATTGGGTGGATGTGATATGGTATTAGGAATTCATTGGTTAAGATCTCTTGGTCCTATAATCTGGGATTTTGACAAATTGACTATGGAATTTACCTTATGTTCTAAAAAGATAATTTGGAATGGATTAAACCCTACTGAATCTTCATTGGAAGATAGTACAACTTTTTCTAGAGTACCTAATGCTAGAAAGAAAGGTTTGGTGTTGCAATTAATTTCTTCTACCCAGCAATCAAGTCCTGCTCACTCAAATGAAGTTTTCACTCCTTTATTGAAGGAATTTGCTAGTATTTTTGAGGAACCTGTTGGTTTACCTCCTATAAGGTCTCATGATCACAAAATAGTTTTAAAAGAAGGAAGTCAACCAGTTTGTGTAAGACCCTATCATTATCCCCATTATCAAAAAGGGGAAATTGAGAAGATTGTTAGGGATCTTTTGGACTCAGGGGCTATTCGGCCTAGTCAATCTCCTTTCTCTTCACCAGTTCTTTTAGTCCACAAAGCTGATGGCAGCTGGCGCATGTGCATGGACTATCGTGCCTTAAATAAGGTCACTGTCAAGGATAAATTTCCTATTCCAGTAGTGGATAAGTTGCTGGATGAACTAAATGGGGCACAAATTTTTTCTAAGCTGGATCTTAGATCTGGTTACCATCAGATCAAGGTTAGTCCTCAAGATATCCCTAAAACAGCTTTTCGAACCCATGATGGGCACTACGAGTTTCTAGTGATGCCCTTTGGTCTCACTAATGCTCCCTCCACTTTTCAGAGACTTATGAACCATATATTCAGACCCTATTTGAGGAAGTTTGTTCTGGTGTTTTTTTGATGATATTTTGGTATACAGCAGAGATACAGCAGCTCATTTAATTCATCTAAGGCTGGTTTTGGAGACACTAAGGGATCAACAATTATTTGCCAAGGAGGTCAAGTGTAAGTTTGGCTGTCCAGAAATTGAGTATTTAGGCCATATCATTTCTGCTCATGGGGTTAAGGCTGATCCAGCCAAAATTGAAGGAATGCTAAAGTGGCCTCTACCTAATCCATTAAGTCCTTAAGAGGTTTTTTAGGGCTTACTGGTTATTATAGGAAGTTCATAAAATCCTATGGCCAAATTGCAGCTCCTCTTACAACTTTGTTCTCTTACAGCTTTGTTAAAAAAAGATTCTTTTGTTTGGAGTGATGAATCTACGGTTGCTTTTCTTCAACTTAAAGAGGCTGTTACTACACCACCAGTCCTTATTTTGCCTGATTTCTCCAAGGTTTTTACCATTGAGTGTGATGTCTCAAGAGTGGGTATGGGAGTTGTCCTAATGCAAGACTCTAGACCAGTGGCTTACTACAGTAAGGCTTTGAAAGGAAAGGCCCTTCATTACTCTACCTATGAGAAGGAATTGCTTGCATTAGTATCAGCTGTTAAAAGGTGGAGACCCTACTTGCTAGGGCAATCTTTTAAGATCAAAACAGACCATCAAAGTCTGAAATTTTTGCTTGAGCAGAAAATAGGAACCCCACTTCAGCAGAAATGGATTACAAAATTATTGGGCTATGATTTCACTATTGAATTCAAACAAGGCAGGGAGAATGTCGTAGCAGATGCTTTATCTAGAAAAATGGAAGAGATTGAAGCTCCCATAAATGAGGGTCAGTTATTACTCATTACTTTTCCTAATCCTACTTGGGTTGAGGATATAAAAGCTAGTTACCCTCTAGATTCAAAGCTACAACAGCTGATTGGGAAATTGAAGCTACAGGCCAGTGTTCTGATCCCAAGTATAGTTTGAGGAATGGGTTGCTACTTTACAAAGGAAGGATTTATGTGGGTCCCTTGGAGTCTCTCAAGCCTAGACTCTTACATTTGCTTCATGACAGTCCTATTGGGGGTCATTCGGGTTACCAAAAAACACTACACAGAGCCAAACAAGATTTTTATTGGCCAGGCATGCGAGCAGACATTAAAGCATACATCAGGCATTGTGATCTATGTCAGAGAAATAAGCATGAGACACTCTTACCAGCTGGATTATTCCAGCCCTTACCAATCCCTACTCGGGTTTGGGCTGACATATCTATGGATTTTGTGGAAGGTTTGCCCCTATCCAATGGTAATAGCATTATCATTGTGGTAGTTGATCGACTAAGCAAGTATGCCCACTTTATTCCTATGGCTCATCCCTATACAGCAGCTAAGGTAGCAGCCCTATTCATGCAGAATGTTTTTAAGCTACATGGTATGCCAGCTTCTATTGTTAGTGATAGGGATCCTATATTCACTAGCAATTTTTGGCAGGAATTGTTTAAACTGGAAGGTACTAATTTAGCTATGAGTACAGCCTATCATCCGCAATCGGATGGTCAGACAGAAGTGGTAAACAAGTGTTTAGAGCATTATTTGAGGTGTTATGCAGGTGAGAAACCGAAAGCATGGTCTACATGGTTAGCTATGGCAGAGTATTGGTATAATACTAATTAGCATGCATCTACAAAGATTTCTCCATATGAAGCACTTTATGGCTTACCTCCTCCACGGCTTGTTGATTATGTGCCAGGTACTACTCTGAATCCAGCTGTTGATGAGCATTTACGCAGCCGTGACCAAATCCTCACCCTCCTTAAGCATAACTTGACTGCTGCACAAGAAAGACAGAAAATTTATTATGATCGACGAGACACAGAGAGGTCCTTTCAGGAAGGAGATTGGGTTTACCTGCGTTTCCAACCTTATAAGCAGAAAACCTTTGCTCTTCGACGGTGTTTAAAGCTGTCACCACGTTTTTATGGGCCCTTTCAGGTCTTGCGCAAGATTGGAGATGTCGCTTACAAATTAGATCTGCCGGTTGGGTCGCAAATCCACCCAGTGTTTCATGTATCTTGCTTGAAACCCAAACTCGGCCACCGTGTAATTCCACTACCAACTTTACCTCCGGTGGACATCCATGGTGAAATCAAACCTGAACCAGACCAGATTCTTCAACGCCAAGTCAGGAAGGTCAATAACCAAGCCCTTTCTGAGGTTTTAATTCAATGGAAAGGAACTACTCCAGATGATGCTACGTGGGAGGACTTTTGGGCTTTAAGAGGGCAGTTTCCCCACCTTGTGGGCAAGGTGCTCTAAAGGGGAGGGGATTGTAATGAACTAAGGTTGTCGAAGAAACATAACCCATATGAGAAAAGGCAAAGGAAGAAGAGAAGTATCCAGAGGAGCTTCGAAAGTTGTAAAACACGTGTGTGGTGGAGAAGCTAAGATGTGACAACGTAATCCAACCTTATCTCTTATCTCTTAAGCCTTATCTCTATACGGTGAGTTTTGATGGAGGCTGAAGATAAAAGGGAAAGGTAACAGAATAAAAAGAGGTTGGGCCAAGTGAATTAGTTACGGGTTGGGCCAACTGTTCCATTCAGCATTTAGTTAGAAATTCTATTAGATGATATACGGCTTATAAAGCCAATAATCTGTAAGAGAAAGGCACGAAAAAAGACTATCAGTGTATTTTCTATTTCTTTGGAGCTGGGTTGAGCTCGAATCAACCATTGTTACTCGTTTCTTTCATAATACAGATCAATTCCATTTTCTTTCCACTTTCCTTTCTATCCATCCAAACAAATTACTCATTACAAATACTCAATTAGAAAATAAAAACAGAAGTATATTCCAGTCTCCAAATTTCATATATTATTTTCCACATAAATAATTTTTTCCATAGATTCTTAAGTGACAATCGGGGGATAGTTATGTTCGAAATCATGTCTAGTGTTATTGGGGCGACAATAATTGCTCTTATAACACCGTGAACAATCTTGACGGAATCCTTTGGAGATGAGCAATAGATAATAATGTAGCAGCAATCGCCTTAACAAAGAAAAAAAGTTGCCTTTCTAAATATTTAAGGGAAGATTTCTTTGAACCTTTTGGGGTAAACCTTTTTTTGGAAATTAAAAACTTTTTCATAAAAAAAAATAAAAGACCTTAAAAAACTCGTAAACCCTAAAAAATACTATCCAAAATCGTCACAACTAGATATTTTTGTTAAAAATTCTAACTAAGTTTGCTAAGTAATTAAACTCTAGTTATTAATTACTTATATGACGAAATATTTTTTTGTGGGGTCATATATCCCATAACAGGGATTCAAACGGCCTGTACCGTGGTTCTTAGCCAAGTGCTCTAATCCTTTAAGTTACACACTCCGTCCTTTCTCGTCTTTATTGGATCTGTTCTCAAAAAGTACCCTAAAAAAAAAAAAAACATTTCTTCTCCCTAGCTATTTTGGGTTGAAAAGATGTGTACTCACCTATCTCTATATAAGAATAAGAACACTACATTTTAAGGCATAAAGTGGGAGTGAAGAGTTTCATATTGAGGTTTTGAATAAGATGATTTGTTTTTTTTTTTTTTTGAAAAAAAGAAAAAAGGTCATTCCGAACTGTCATTATGTTTTCACTTATATTACTAATAATAATTTTAAAAGTTACATCAATTTTAAATATATACAAAAGCACATGAATGTGACATGCCTAATTACTTTAAGCGCATTGTCTATTTTTGACGCTTCATTCGCCGTTTCATCACCATTCTAAGAGGTAGGAAAACGTGGCCCGCCAACATGCAAAAAGGTTGCCGAACTATATATTTAATCACGTATGATTATGACTACAATTTTATTAAATATGAATCATAACATATAGATCATGAACATAGTTGCATTCAAATCTTGAAAAAAGAAATGGTGCGTCTCAAGAAAAATGAGAAAACGGATATATTACGAATTCAACGGCCATGTCTGCCGAAATCAGATACATGTAGGCTCTACCCGAACCGTCCAAAAATCCTCATTTGATTGGTGGTGGTGTGGGCCACTTATTATAATATATAGGATTAGGAAGATCTCTCTCACACATACACACACTATTTTGCCAATAAAATACAGTATCTAGCTCAAACATTCCCTCAAAGCTCGCCTCGATGGCTTCGACCAACCTCTGCCATTGCTCTCCTATGGCTCCGTCGCGTTTACAGTGAGCTTTCTTCACAATTCCCACCTCAAAATCCCTTTTCAATTTTCGTTAATTCTTTTCCCAAGTTTCTCTCTTTGGTCGCTAAATAACAAAATTAACAAAGGGAAAGAATCAAACAACAGAAGAAAAATAACTTAAATTCTGAACTATAATAAAAAAACCATGTAAAGAAATTTGCTTTGGCTAATTTTTTTTTATTATTTTTCAATTCGTCAGGGGCCAGAATGGTGTATATTATGGTGCAAGACTGTTTACTGCGAATGGGTATCCTTGTGATTTTGTTTTGGCAAATGTGACAAAGAGATTGCCTTTAAGCTTCAATGGTAATGGTAGAGTGATGAGAGCTGCACTAATATCTGGAGGGCACGATAATTTTGTAAATAGGCAGGTGGGTGAACGAAATGGGATTGAAACACTGCCTGATGAGATAGAAAAAGCTTTTGGAACAATAGAAGCAGAGATAACTCCTACTACTAGGGATTTCTTTTCCAATGATGACTATGATATGGACCGTCCTTCAGATGGGTTTTCTTCTATTCCTGAGGCGGTTGAAGATATTAGGAAAGGCAAGGTTGGTGGGGGTGAAAATTCAATGGCTGTGTTTGTTGTTGGGGATTGTAAAAGATAAGATGGTTACTAATGTGGGTTGATTGTTGCAGATGGTAATTGTTGTAGACGATGAAGACAGAGAAAACGAGGGAGATCTTATAATGGCCGCGTCGAAGATGACTCCAGAGGCTATGGCATTTATCGTCAAGCATGGAACTGGGATTGTATGTGTGAGCATGAAAGGGGAGGACTTGGAGAGGTTGCAACTCCCATTGATGGTGACCCAGAAGGAGAATGAAGAGAAGCTTTGTACAGCATTTACTGTATCAGTGGTATGTGGTGGATTTTCCTTCTTTTTTATTTTTTGGTGAAGTTCAAAAGCTTCTGTAATTTGTTTTCTTGGAGAAGTATGAATGTTGGTATGAAAATATGAACTGCTCTCTGCATCATTTGATATAGGGTTGATGTTTTAGAAGGCAATAATTTTATAGTCAGTGTACAAACTCGGTGGTAGAGTGCATCAACTGCGTGATTAAAATATGTGAGCAGATAACGACTTTCACCTTTCTTTCTTTTTTGTTTCCTTTGTTGTAACTTTTTTTTTTTTACCTTTCTTTGTTGTAACATGTACGATATATAGTTTGAATATGTGACCACTTCATCTCTGTGACTCTCTGTATTTATCATAGTAGCGGTGCATAATTTAACTGTAAGGTGACCTTTACAACCATACCAGTTAGAACATATGGGCTTGTGAATTTTGATGTTCATTTAGGTGGCCAAAAAAGGTGACCCAATCTTGTTCCTTGAGATTCTGGTTCATATAATATATGTGCCAATTCATGCACACTGCCTAAATGCTTATATGTTTGCTATCCAATCAAGTTTAGTGTCTCTAAAAGGAATATGGAAGAATGAGAGAGCAATGCTAGATACCTGAACTGATTCTTATACCTTTATTTGACTGGATATTTGTTTTAAGGGAGACTGGAGTTGTAAAAAGAGCTGGCTGTGCTGATCCTAAACTTTGATGGGTATTGATGGTAATGATATAATGTTTTAGTGTTCGTTTGGGTTTGCAATTTCAAAAGTGCGATTCTAAATGTGCGATTTGAAAATATGATTTTTAAAAATATAGTTAAGCGTTTGGCAAAATCGTAGTTTAGCCTTTAAAATGTTGTGTTTTCAAAAAAGCACATCGTTACCTGCGATTTGAAAATGCAAATTTTCTGCGTTTTCAAATCGCAATTTAAAAAAAAAAGCAATCTCCAAACGATTTATTTTTTGCAATTTGATTTAATATAAACACTTTTTGTCTATGAAATCGAAATCCCAAAAAAACCCTTTGTTTAGTTCAAGTAATTTTTTTTGCTAGTACTATACATAATTGGTTTTAATGTGCTAGTTGCTAATTGTTGTTGAAGTAGTTTAAATTGCTTCCTATCTATAACTTCAATTCTCTTTGATTTCAATAGGATGCAAAACATGGTACAACAACTGGTGTCTCAGCTCGTGATAGGGCAGCCACAGTATTGGCTCTTGTATCAAGACATTCTAAACCTGAAGATTTCAACCGCCCCGGCCATATTTTTCCCCTCAAGTACAGGGAGGGAGGGGTCTTGAAAAGAGCTGGACATACAGAAGCTTCTGTTGATCTTGCTGTTTTGGCTGGGTTAGAACCTGTTGCAGTTTTATGTGAGATAGTGGATGATGATGGTTCTATGGCTAGATTACCAAAGCTTCGCCAGTTTGCAGAGGCAGAAAACTTGAAAATTATTTCCACTGCTGATTTAATCAGGTATTTCAGTGAATGTTCATGTTTTTCCACAAAAGAGTACTAATTGTAGTTACCAAATAAATCCTTACTTCTTCACATAGCTTGAGGACACATATGTGGAACTGTTCTATCACTTGATAGAGCTTGACTTCTCAGAAATTTCAGAAAGTCAAAAAAAAAAAAAGCTGGCTTTTTGTCATAGTTTTTCTTGTTAGGAGCTTCATTTACAAATTGTTTATTTTTTCATGCTATTTAAATTATTTAAAGGAATATCTCCTACAAGCTATTGGTTGCAATTGGCAGATATAGGAGGAAAAGAGATAAGTTGGTGGAGCTCGCTGCTGCTGCACCAATACCCACAATGTGGGGGCCATTCAAAGCCTACTGTTATAGGTCATTGCTGGATGGGATTGAGCATATTGCCATGGTTAAAGTAAGCTTAACGAATTTGATATATACATGTTAAAACTGTCTTACCTAAGTTATGGAGCACCAATATTAAATAACTTGATTATGATAATTGTCAATTGAAGGGTATTCGTGCTGTTTCCATAGGGGTTTGAGTTATGGATAATACTTTTTCTGTATATTCTTAATGCTAATGTTCACTACTATGGTTGACTTCCTAAAATGTTGGTGCTTTCTACTGTTTTTTTTTTCATTAATTGTTTTGCTCTGTATTCAATTACAAGTTTTACTTCTTCTAGGTGGCCTTTTGACACACCTTGTACTACGTACCATTAATGCCTCTTTGTAGCATATTTTGCTTGGTTAGGCCACCTTAAGTAGTTTAGTTGGTTGTTTCCATGTACACTGTGCACCTCTCTGCCAAGTGCTTGGATTTTGTGAAAACTATGTGAATCCACCATAGCCCAAATTGTGTAGTGTTTGTTTCACAAAGGACTGAAAGTGGTATTTTGGTGATTTTCAAAGATAAAATTGGAGCTTAAAAGGTTATTTTGTTTGGTGCGATGAGGTTTTGTAAGGATTGTGTTTACATTCTTGGGTTTTACAAAGCCTTTAACTAGGCTTGTCTAGGTAAATAATGGATGACATATACAGAGGTGAGAAGCTATTAGGATGATATTTTGGAGGTCTATTCAGGTTTTTTTAAGCCTTCAGTAGGCTTGTTTATGGAAATTTCAGGTCAAGCCTTCAGTAGGCTTGTTTATGGAAATTTCAGGTCATAGACCCAACGATGAATTTTTATTGGAATCATAATTTGAAGACTCTCTCGCTCTCTCTTTGTTGATCTTTTGATAACAGCACATGAAATAGCTTTATGGAAATTGCAGTGTTTTGATAATTGGATCTTCTTTAGCTGTTCTTCATCAACATTGTGATCCACATATATTGGGACATACCTACCAAGCTAAGATGTAAATGATGAATTATAAGCTTTACATATATGGTTGTAGAAATTATAAGGTGCTTTTTGGAGTCATGGTTGAATGGTTTCATTAGCTGATACCTTGAGGCAAGGCTCTGGGACAATGCCCCGAAGCACTATCTAATTGCATTGTCTAAACATGCTTACTCAAGTTTGTGATACATGCCCTTATATGTAATTGAGAGTGGGGTTTCCCTTCTCCAACCACACCACCCCTTTTTGGTAAATGAAACCCATATGTTATCAGTGGTTTAAGTTACTGTCAGCAAGTTGAAGTTAAACTGTCAGCAAGCTGAAGATTAGTTAAAGGAGCTTTAACAGAATATGAGCTGGCATAAATGAGCTGGATGATTACTTCATTTTTTTATTCCATTCTTGTATATATATATGAACTTCTATTTCTCTGGTTTTCCTTTCTCAATATTCTACTACTTCATAAATCCAATATATGTTTCTTTCTGTGCCAATTTTGAACTTTCCAAAATTAGCACATAATTTGTCGTACAAAATTTATGAGCTTCTTTTGCCATCAATTATGGATATAAGTAATAATTTTTATAGCCACTTCATTCGGATATATTTTTTGCTTCTCATTTATATTTACATTTGAAGTATTTTCTCACATTATGCTAGACGATGAAGGAATATGTACTTATTTTTCAGGATCGTTTATCTTGGAATGGTGTACTTTGATAAGTTAATCATTGGAAATTTGGACTTATATGAGTAGTTGGGATGATGTTGAGGTCAAGTTTTAGATGGTATATCGAGTCCTGTGTCAACATGGAATTGTGAGCAATTCCTTGAGTGTATTGCAGAAACTTCAAGGTTGTGGTGTGTTAGGTTTGTAAGTTGTCATTGGGCTTGAATGTTGTTCTCTCAAAATATTCAGAATTGATGAAGACCAATTGCATATAAGGTAGTCTTTGAATTGGACAGCTCTTGTCGAGATGATTTTCTCCTAAGATTTTGGATCCACCACATTGCACATCAAGCAGGTTTATTCATTTTGAGAGACGAGGAGATTGCCCATCACCTGTTGGCCAGAGAGGGTGAAAACTACTTGGTGGATTAGTTTGATTTGCTGGATATCTTGATATAATTTGGGCTTCAATACTGGTTACAAAAGCTTCTTTAAAAACTATGATCACAAGGCTCATGTCATTTTGTTGAATCTTTCCATTCCGTACTTTGCATCTTCTTTGGTTTCAGTATTTTGTCTTCTTTTCAGAATTGTGTGGGCAAAAACTGTTTCTGGTTTCTGCTCTAGCTAGCCTGTGTCCCTTCTAAATTTGTTCTCAAGTTCTACTCTGTCTGAAAGAATATCTCAGCTGCACATATTTTCTTTTTCTTTTTCTTTTTTCCCGCTTTTTGAACCCTGCATTATCTTTTCTTGTCATTACATGTAAGAGAATCACTAATTCACAACTAATGGAAATGATAGGACAAGATTTTGTTGTTAGACCTACATTCATTCCTGGAAGTAATGATGACTGGGTTTTGATATGAACAGGGCGATATTGGACATGGACAAGATATTCTTGTGAGGGTACATTCTGAGTGTCTCACTGGTGATATATTTGGATCGGCCAGATGTGATTGCGGAAAGCAGTTGGCACTTGCAATGAAACAAATTGAGGTAGAAGGAAGGGGTGTGTTGGTCTATCTCCGTGGACATGAAGGTAGAGGAATCGGTCTCGGCCACAAGCTTCGTGCTTACAACCTTCAGGATGATGGGCGCGATACAGTTGAAGCAAATGAGGAGTTGGGGTTGCCTGTTGATTCTCGAGAATATGGTATTGGTGCACAGGTATTTTCTCGTTAAAAGTAAATTAGGTCTCCTTCATGACCCTTGGTGCCCATTGTATTGCTTTTCTGAATGGGTCTCATTCACAAACCGTCTCATTGGAGAATTGTGGCCACTCTGTAGCTACTTTACTGAACAACAGCCATCATTTCATTCTCGTACTAATCGTTGGATATTGGGATGTTAAAATATTTGATGGGATCATATTTTAATAAAAAGGTTAAATGTCTTTATGTATGTTTACATGCATATGTGCATGTCTTTTGTCTTTTCATTATTATGACATCAGAGTTCCTTCCCTTTATGATGAGGATTTCCACACAATTAAGTGATTTCTCTTTATAGATCATTTTATTTAATCTTTGCAATTAACCATGTTTTCGTTATCAAAGCTCATTTATATTATCAAGTAGGTTATTCATGAGTCATCTAATGTATGTTTATGTTAGGCTCACCATATCTAGACTTCCCTTGTGGCCCCTCCTTCCCGTCTTTCTCTTTTTTTTTTTTAGTTGGCATTAATGCATCTTTGAGTAGCTGAATATTCAATCCAATTTATTGCAGATACTTCAAGATGTCGGTGTCCGGACGATGAGGTTAATGACGAACAATCCTGCAAAGTATGTTGGTCTTAAAGGTTATGGTTTGGCAATTGTAGGCAGGGTTCCATTGTTGACACCAATAACCATGGAGAACAAAAGATATTTGGAGACTAAACGTGAGAAAATGGGGCATATCTATGGTTCAGAAGATGATGATCATGTAAATGGCAATTTGAGCATTGACAGACCCTCAGGTGGTGTATCTGAGACATAACCTGTAGACAATATGGTTATGCTTGTGACTTTGTAGTGTCAAAATTCAAAGTTCCAATTTTTATTTCTTAAACCAAAGCTGTTGTAAGAAATGTATTCTTGCTTAAATTTTTCATTTGATCCATGTCTTTTTTTCTTTTTCTTTTTCTTTTTTGGATGCACGTATCCCTTTATTGTGAAAGTGTAAATAGATCTAATAAGATTCTTGCTTCATTGGTCAAGACTCTCTTTTTTGAAGACTCGATCTCGCTAAAGACAAAAGCAGGATTATACCTTGTTGAATATCAAATAGAGAAAAGCAGGACCAAGCTAGAAATTTTTGTCGGCAGGGCCAATTGGCCAAACTGTGAATTTTACCGAAGGTTTAATTGAGTTTTGTAAAAATCGCGTTTACAAATTGTAATTTTTAAAATCGCAAATCTAAACAAACTTTTAAGTTGAGAGTATTAACAATAATGAGTGGTTACATACTCCCAAACATTTAATCCCTACTAATTTTTGTATGGAATGCACTGTATATAGCATATGAGTAATGTTATATGTTATATTCTCATTTTATTGAGTTAATGTGACAGTGTCTTTTAGTCTTTAAATTAATTATTGTTAAAGAAAAAGAAAAATGCTATATGTTTAATTTTTTTATCTAATTCTATTCAACTTTGTATATGTGAACAAAGATAGACTTCGCATACAAAGTTTTTTAAAGAGTTTTAATTTACATTTGTGGGGTTTATCTTTGATCACATATAAAAAGTTGGATGGAGTTAAATAAAAAAATTAAAAATATAACATTTTTCTTATTTTAATGCGAGAAGACGCATATTCGAGTCAATGTGGCAACTTTAGTGCTGCGATTTGTCTATAGCAATTTTTTTTTTCCCCTTTTTTTCCTTTTTTTTTTTTTTTTGGTTTATGAGAGATTTGTTTTTCGCAACTTGCAAGTTAAGTTTCTTGGGTCCAAGATGGACCCACCTTCTCAAAAATCTCAAAGGTCACAAGCCCACAACAACTTTTCATTTCTTTTTTTTTTTTTAATCGAGGCTGCAACAACGACGTTGAGTCTCTTTGAAATTGTGCTGGGTAAGAGTATTAGAAGCAGTTTTTTTTTTTAATTTTTTTTTAATATAGGAAACAAAATTATTTTTTAGTTTCTTATTTAAATGCACCTCACAGCAGTTCCCTTCATCTTTCTCTATATGGTTTTTTTTAATTGTGTAAAGTAAAAAATGCTTCTCTTCAGTTGCTGTAGAGTGCATTTAAATAGGGAACTAAAAAATAGTTTTGTTCTTTATATTAAAGAAAAGTTTAAGGGAAGCTGCTACAAATGCTCTTAGGGAAGCTGCTGCAGAGACATTTTTGTATTTTTTTAATAGTTTTTCCTACACTAAAGAAAAGAATGAGATTTAAGAAAAATTGCTTCTACTGTTCTAACAGGACTTTGATTATAAAACAGTAAAAAAAGTTCTTTAGAAAAAACTTTTATTTTCAAGTTTTTTACTTAAACATACTTTTACTTCACACAACTTTTTATCTGCACAACTTTTTATGTACTAGTATTTTTTAAACTTTATAACATAATTTTAAACAAACTTTAAGAGTATCTTTAAAAAAACTAGATATTTTACCTAGTTAAAAAGTAAAATTTTTTTATTTTACTTATTTATTTTTTAATACAAATTTTAACAAATTCTTTATTTTATTCTCTATTTTTTTAAAATATTATTATTATTATTATTATTATTATTTCACATTTTTTCTCTCTTTACCTCACTTTGACTCAAAATAGAGACCCAAAGCCCCATGACACTTGCAAACTCTCTCTTCCTTCTCCTCTCTCTTCCTTCACACCACCAAACCCATTCCACTCAAGCTGCCAAGAGGCTTGTGCGAATAAAAGTTATAAATTGCTAGATGATTTTTGAATAAAAATTCAAACAATTTTTACCATATTGATAGGGAGCCACCGAGTGAGGGAGGGGGAGAGAAAAAAAAAATGGGTCACTTGGAAAGATTATGTTTCGATGAGAAGATGAGAAAGATAAAGATTGTTTTGAGATCTACCGAATTCAGTATCCATAACACTATCAGGGAATTGTTCACTTCCCAATTTTCTGTCTTCAAATAATAATCATTTTTATTTTCATCTTTATTTGGAATATACATTCTTCCATCTAAATAACCCCTTGTTATATAATGTTTCAATGCACAAGACCACACCGCAACATTTTTTCCCATTTCACTCAATTGAGATTACCAAATTGTTGTCTCCCATGACTCGGCAGAAAAGATAAAATCTACTGAATTGAAAGAGAAATAAACATAACCATGCACGAAGCAGTGGGTGCCTTCAAGAAGAAGCATAGGAGGGGACAGGGGTGATGCGGTAAGAAAGAATAAATAATAAAATATTGCTATAGTGTGCTACAGTAAATAGCACCATCTTGTAGCAAAATATGTAATTTAACTAGTATGTAGCTATTCTACTGAAAGTAAAAAATTGACAATATTAGCTAACTTTAACTATTATTTCTCATTTAGCTAATCTTAGAGTTGCTCCATAAAATACCTACAACGATCTGTCCAAATAAGTGCAGGCACTAACATGAGTGACTTCATCTGTTCTCTGAGATCATTTCCAGCAACACTAGGTATTTTACCTAGTCAAAACACTCTTCTTTATTTTATCTACTCATTTTTTTTTATAGAAACTCTAAGCAAATTTTCTAATTCATTATTTATTTTTTAAAAATATTAGTTTTCAATCATTTTTTATTTCTTTTTTTTTCCACCTCTCTCTCTCTCTCCTCTAGCTCATTGTACTCAAAACTCAAACCCAAACCCCCCATGGCTATATCTGTGCAATTCTCTCTTTCCTAATCTCCTCTCTCTGTCCCTCCACAACTCGACTTTTTCTCTTTCTCTTCAAACCTACAAAGTTTACTTTTCTCCGCTCCAAAGGCCCACCCCACTTACCCTTCTTTACCCTCCATCCATTTTCATTTCCAACAGTGCCAAACCTATTTTTCTTTGTTCTCTATTCACATAATTACATCCCTCCAAACTTTTCCTCACTTTTTCTCACTTTTCCTCACTTTCCCTAGAAACCAAAATAGAAAAGTCAGGGAGAGAGAAGATGAGAGACGAAGGAAGAGAGAGAAGCTAAGAGACGAAGGAAGAGAAAGAAAGAAAAGAAAAGAGAAAAGAAAAAACAATAAAAAATTTAGACATTGTGCATGGTGCTATTCGCTTTCGCAATTATTAGCAAAAATGGCAGGACAGAGTTTTCCTTCAAACTGAGTTGGAGGAAGTTTCTCCAACCCAGTTTGAAGAAAAATTCTGTCCAAAATGACATTTTAGTGCTTTAAAACTAATCAGGTGGAGACAAAAATAAGCTTATAATAACTATATTTAACTCATAATAACTATATTTAGCTATTATGAAATATTTACGTAAACCGTTGTACATGCTCTTACAAATAAATAAAGTGAAACTCGTGTGGCATGGAATATGACTATGGAATCCATAGGTGAGTAGAAGAAAGATGCACAAAACAGAAGCTACATTTGTCTTTGTTTTTTTCGTAGGATGCGGTCCCCCACCTGACATCTTTTAGAGCTGAGCTTTTTGTACTAATATTGGTTTTTCCTATATATATATATTGGGTTTTCCTTTTTTCTTTTTCTTTTTCTTTTCCCTTCATCCGCAACAACAAAATATACAACCGCATATATAGCTGTTTATATATCAATAATTTTCGTCTTTCTTATCTGTATTATTCTTTGAGACGTAGTTGAGAGAGAACTTGCCTATTTATAGTGGAATATGCTCCTAATAATAATAATAATATTATTATTATTTTTAATATAAAAGGCACTAAAGTTCCGCAGTAAAAAATGTTCAAAAGCAGAGTGGATGAGGAGGGGGCTGAAAGTTCCACTGCCCAACTTTCAATGATGCCGGCCAATTTCAAGAAAGAGAAATATTAGGATTATTAAATCATTTATCAAGAGATGAGTATTAAAATGATTGAAATTTATTTATTAATATTTAAAGTATTTTTTTAATTAATTATTTTGATTCTCTTCAATGAATAAATTTTACATCATTTTCGTACTCATCACTTGATAAAATATTTAGTATCCCTAGTATGTATCTTTCAAGAATAAGACTCATATAATTATGGATATAAATTTCTTATTAATTGGGTTGTACAAATTTTTCTATTTTTTATCATGCGAAAAACATATGTTTCTTTATCAATGCTAATTAAAAAGCATATAAAAAGCTCATAATATTAAAAAAGAGTAATACTTTTTAGTAGACTGTTATACGACTATTATACAACTTTAATAATGTGACAATGAAAATTAGCTATTTATTTATTTTTACAAGTATTGATCACACACTCAAATTTGTAAAAAAATTATGTCCTATTATACTTATTAGATAAATGTTATTTTGCATTATTTCATATAATCTGCTGACTTTGCATGTTCTATCTACCATTTATTTTTATTTTTTTTCTTTTTAATTCAATAGTGAATAGAGTATGCAATTTGAGCTAAGTAATGATGAGAGAATGCAAATTAATATTTTTTAACTTATCATGCATAATAAAGATCTTTGTGTATATGGAAAAAGGAAATTGAGAGATTCGTTCTGTATTTGTTGAGAAATATGTTTTTTTTTTTTATTAATAATAATTTTTAAAGATATGTTTGGTACGCGGAATGGTTATTCCATAAATAAAATTTATTAAGAATAGAATGAGTGTAATAAATTAGTTTTGAAATAACTATTCTGATAACCATAAAGGAATAGTAATTCTTTTAAAATTTAAGATGAATGATTATTTTCTCAATTAAATGAATAATTAATCATTATTTCATGACTATCGGAATGATTATTCTAAGATTAATCCATTACATTCTTTTTACTTTTAATAAAAATTATTCTTTAAAATAGATATTTTGCATATTAAACATAACTTAAGTATTTTTTATTAAAAATAAATAAATAAAAATCATTAATTACGGTAATTGTGTTTTAATGTCATTAGGTTAACCCGACGACTTCAATGCTAAGATTTGTTTCTTGCAAGCCAAGTTTCTTGTCATGGAAGTTGGACCATGATGGACCCACCTTCTCAAGAATCTCAAGGGCCGAGGCTTCGACAACACATTTTATTTTAACTATATATATATATATATTTATTATTATTTTTTTTTTCACTTCTCCAACCATAATAAAATATACAACCCGCATAGCAGTTTCTATTTTCAAGATAGAATTTGCGCGCAAAACCAGGTGTAATAGTTCTTGATTTTAACAATTTATTTTAAATGAACGACGACTTGAATTCTCTTATGTGCTAATAACTTCAATTTTTTTCAAATTTTCATAATCGTTTGTATCCCTACTTTTATCGTGATCCAGATTAATAACTTATTTGGAATTGCGTTATAAAACTTAAAAAATATTTTTAATATCTAAAAAACTATTTAAAACAAAAAATTTTATTTCTGAAGGCAATTACAAATAAGCTCAAAATCCATATTTTCATATCACTCAAATGATTGACATTTGCAATAACCCATTGAAATTATTAAAAACAAAACAATGATCCATTGTGTCCATCGCCCTAAACAAAGTGTTTTTTTGGCTTCAATCCACCTTTGTCACCACCCTCAATGGAGGGAGGTTTTGAGTCAGCGTTCGCTTGTCACCACCCACAGGTGGGCAGTTTTTTGGGCCTATCCGCCCCGTACACATCCGCTTGACAACAACTAAGACAAGTTGCGGTGACTGGGGAGAAGGGGAGGGGCGGCATATATAGAGGCGACAACTACGCCTTGCTATCCCTCTGTTATGAGTGGATAGTTAGATGAGCCAATTGCTTGCCTGTGTTACGGGGTTGAGCCTTCCATCCTTACCATGGGCAGGCGGGAAGATGAAAGAGCAGTCCGGTGAAAAATTGGCTTACCCGTACAGTCACAAGAATAACCAATTAAAAGATTATGTGATCATAATAAATAATTCTTCACATCTCACCCCCAAAAACTCCAAATCACACACTGGTCACAACTATATCTTGTAAGCTTTTGGTGCTTCAGGGTCTAAAACCCCGAAAAGCAGAGAGTTTATGAGCCTTATGTCATGTTAGGGGGTAAAAGCCAAAGGTTTATGCAATTATCGTGGAATAATTAGTATTGAACAATGGGTCATTATTATCTTATGACAAATAAAAAAAGAAGAAGAAGAAGTGGAATAACCATTCATTAAGCACATCAAGGACTCATCTCTTTAAGTCTTTCATAAAAACCAAATGGCCTTTTAGTTCAGTTCCTCGAGGGCCTTTCCAGTGAGCCTACCAAACCCCTCTCCACCAAAACTCAACTTTTCAGTATCCGTATTTATTATTATTATTATAATAACTCTTAATAACTCAACCAAAAATATAATAAAATAGTAATTTTTTAAAATAAATCTTTAAAATCTGTTACTTGTGATTTATTAAAGGATGAGGCTTGCATGATCCTTTATTAAAAACCTAATTTCATCCGAACGTAATCTTAAACGAGACATTAATTCACCAAACCCTAGCGGGCTAGTAGTGTCCAGCGTCGAATCCCCAATAACCCCTCCACAAAATTTCCGTACAAAAGCGAGCGACAAAAGCAAAATCCCTGCTTTGTCCCCACCACACACTTGCATTGATATGAACGCAAGCAGCGTTTGTCACCATCCAACTTCTCTCTCACGCCCCCCGTTTTTTCAGACTCACTCGCTCTTCTCTGTGTCTCGCACACTGCTTTCTATGCCATGAAGCAAAGCTACCCTCCCAATCCCAACCTCCGGCGACCCCCACCGCCTCACTTCTCGCGTGATCCTCACGCGTATCACAATTGCCGGCCCGTGCAGCCCGCGTACCATAACCGCCGTCCCAATTTTCCCACAAACCATGGACTCGACAGGCCTCCCGGCCCCGCCGGGCGTCCTCGAAGCCAGAAATTCATCGTGCATCTCCGCTGCAACCGTAGCGGACACGGAAGCACCGACGTGGACTCCGTGATGGCCCAATGCGTGCCTTCGCCGGATGATACAAGACTCTTCGACTCCGGTCCCGTCGCCGGAGCCTTGTTCTTCTCTGGGTGGAGCGACGCTGTGGAAGCGACGGTCAATCTCTGGGGCTCGCGCTTCGACGGCGCTCACGGTTTCGAGCCGAGGGCCCTTGTCTCGTCTGGTGAACGCGAGGTGGAGAACCGGCTCCGAGCCCTGTTCGCGGACCGCGTGCGCCGCCTGATCGACGGCGAGGAAGTGCAGATGTGTCGCGAGAACATCCAGCGTGTCTCGGCTGACATTAACAAGGTCTCGGTCTCGCTCCGTAGGCTGAACCGGCTAATCCTGTGCAGCCAGCTCTGCGACAGGAAGGAGGGGCTGATTGCCGAGAGGGACTCGATTGAGAAGCGCTTGGGCGAGTTCATGTCGGCCATGAACTGTGTACTGGCTCACTTGGAGGGAAAGAATGATGAGGAGGAGAGTGGTGAAGGGGACGTGCAAGTTTTTAGGTTCGGTAAGGGTTTCGATTGGAATCGTATTTACAGCTTGGTTTCGAGGGAGCGTCGACGGCTCGAGGATGGGTTGCCTATTTATGCTTACAGGAAGGAGATTCTTCGGGGAATTCATTGCCAGCAGGTTTGTTTGTAAACTTGTTTGTGATTTCCTTGTGGGCTTTGAATTTATGTTTTGGAAATTTTGTCGTTATTTTTTTAGTTCTATGAAGTTGTTTTTTTTTTTTTGGTTGTAAATATCACTTTTTTATGAGTTTGGAGGGATGTTGGTGGGAAAGATTTTTAGATGATAACATTCTGTTTATATTAATGTATGGGGTACAAAGAATCGTAGCAGCATAGTGTGTGATGACTTGAATTGGAAGCGTTGAGAGGAGTCATGTAACTTTGATGTGTATCAGGGATTGGTATTCGCCCACTTTGTAGACATAACAGACTATTCTTTAGTTATATATTACTTTAAGCAGTTGAGGCAGCGTTGAGAGGAGTCATGTAACTTTGATGTGTGCTTCTGCTAAATACAATTCTAGTTCATGCCAATTTTTGAATGTTATTGCTCTAATATAAAATATTTTTTATACCATTCAATGGGAATTAGAAGGGGACCATGTGGGCAACTTCAATGGTTGTCCAAGGATTGTGGATGTGTGTTGCTGGAAATGATTCCATCTATAAGGTGCACTCCATGGGAATAACATGGAGAGAACAGATCGTAAACCCGGTCTTATTTCTTTTCAACATTGATGCACTTGTAAACGGTTGTACTTGTATGTATTCACTTTTCAGGCATTGAACTGTCATTAAAAATGGATGATGAAACATGCAATGGAAGGCTGAATCATTTGGATGAATGCTTCTTCAATATGTAATCATTTGATGTTACTGTGTGCCTGGTTAGGTTTTTTTTTTTGGTTAAAAAAGTTCTGTTCATGATTTAAGCTTAAAAAGTCTTAACTGTCAGTAGATATGTGAATTAAGTTGCCCTAGATATCTTCTTTTGGTCTTTCTTCTGACTACCGTTTGCACAGATAATGGTTTTGATTGGAGAGACTGGTTCAGGAAAGAGTACGCAGTTGGTTCAATTTCTTGCTGATTCAGGAGTTGCTGCTAATGAGTCCATTGTATGTACTCAGCCCCGCAAGATAGCCGCCATCTCATTGGCAGATAGGGTCAAAGAAGAAAGTATCGGGTGTTATCAAAACAAATCAATCACCTGCTGTCGGTCATCTTCATCTCTTTTGCGACTTGATTCTGAGGTAATATTTATGACTGACCACTGCTTACTGCAGCTCTACATGAATGACAACGAGCTATCTGGGATATCATGCATCATAGTTGATGAGGCCCATGAGAGGAGCTTGAACACTGATCTCCTTCTGGCATTGATCAAAAGGTTATTGTGTCGGAGGCCTGATTTACGGCTTATTATAATGTCTGCCACTGCTGATGCAAACCAGCTCTCAGAGTATTTTTTTAATTGTGAAATTTTTCATGTGGCGGGAAGAAGCTTTCCAGTTGCTGTCAGATATGCCCCTTGCATGACGGAAGGAACTTCTGGTTTTTTTACTTCATATGTTCCTGAGGTGGTGAGGATGGCAACTGAGGTTCACGAAACAGAGAAAGAGGGGACAATTCTTGCCTTTTTGACTTCTCAGATGGAAGTAGAATGGGCTTGTGAAAATTTCAATGCGCCCTCTGCAGTTGCATTAGCTTTACATGGAAAACTTTCTTATGAAGAGCAAATTTGTGTTTTCCAGAGGTTCCCTGGAAAAAGAAAAGTTATATTTGCAACAAATATTGCAGAGACATCACTGACAATTCCTGGGGTCAAGTACGTAATTGATCCTGGTATGGTTAAAGAAGGCAAGTTTGAACCTGGCAGTGGCATGAACGTCCTTAAGGTTTGCATGATTAGCAAGAGTTCCGCTACTCAACGAGCTGGGCGTGCTGGGAGGACAGAACCAGGAAAGTGTTATAGACTCTACTCGGTATCTGATTTTGAATCTATGCCTCCTAACCAGGAACCCGAGATTCATAGAGTTCATCTTGGAGTTGCAGTTCTTAGGATCCTTGCTTTAGGCATCAAGAATGTACAGGACTTTGATTTTGTTGATGCACCAAGTGCTAAAGCTATTGACATGGCCATCAGAAATCTAGTTCAGTTAGGAGCTGTTACATGGAATAAGGATTTTCTTCAATTAACTGGTGAAGGTAGGTATTTGGTTAAATTGGGCATTGAGCCTCGGCTTGGTAAGCTGATTCTAGGCTGCAAAGAGCATCGTTTGTTTCGAGAGGGAATTGTTCTTGCTGCTGTAATGGCAAATGCCAGTAGCATATTTTGTAGAGTTGGTAATGATGAAAATAAACAAAAATCTGATTGCCTTAAGGTGCAATTTTGTCATCCCAGTGGCGACCTCTTTACTCTTCTCTCTGTTTTCAAGGAATGGGAGACTGTGCCTACGGATAGGAAAGGCAAGTGGTGTTGGGAAAACAGTATCAATGCCAAATCCATGCGGAGATGTCAAGACACAGTCAGGGAATTAGAATCTTGCCTCGAACATGAACTTAATGCTATCATTCCGAGTTACTGGCTTTGGGATCCTCATAAGTCTACCGAGTATGATAAATATTTGAAAAAGGTTATACTCTCTTCCCTTCAAGAAAATGCGGCCATGTTCTCTGGATATGATAAACTTGGTTATGAAGTGGCACTAAATGGACGTCATGTCCAGCTGCATCCTTCAAGTTCATTGCTGATGTTCAGTCAGAAACCTAGGTGGGTAGTTTTTGGCGAACTCTTGTCAATTTCTAATGAATATCTGGTCTGTGTAACTGCTGTTGATATAGAATCTTTGTCTACTCTCTATCCTCCCCCTCTGTTTGATGTATCTAAGATGGACAGCCGGAAGTTGCTGGTGAAGGTGTTGACTGGTTTGGGTAGTACTCTCCTTAAAAGATTTTGTGGGAAGTTCAGCAGTAATCTGCTTAGTCTTGTATCACGTTTACGGACCGACTGCGTGGATGAACGTATTGGCATTGAAGTCAATGTTAACCTGAATGAGATTCGGTTATTTTCCACTTCACAGTGCATGGAAAAGGTTTTTAATTTTGTAAATCTTGTGTTGGAGTATGAACAGAAGTTATTGCTTAATGAATGCATGGAGAAATGCTTATATCATGGACCTGGTGCTTCACCTTCTATAGCACTGTTTGGAGCTGGTGCTGAGATCAAGCATTTGGAGCTTGAAAAGAGATATTTGACCGTTGATGTGTATCATTCAAATGTGGATGCCATTTCTGATAAGGAGCTTATAATGTTTCTTGAGAAGTTTGCTTCTGGTAGTATCTGTGCTATCCACAAGTTTACAGGCATTGGACAGGACAGTGATGACAAAGGGAAGTGGGGCAGGATAACATTTCTTACTCCTGATGCCGCTAAAAAGGCTGCTGAACTAAATGAAGTTGAATTCAATGGCTCCTTAGTAAAGGTAGTTCCTTCACAGACATCGTTTGGAGGGGACTCATTTCCTGCTGTTAAAGCTAAAGTTTGTTGGCCACGTAGGCCCAGTAATGGGTTTGCAATTGTAAAATGTGAGGCATATGATGTTGGGTTCATGCTTAGTGATTTCTATAATCTGATGATAGGAGGAAAGTATGTTCGCTGTAAAGCTAGCAACAAGTCTACTGATGGTGTTGTGATAATGGGAATTGATAAAGAAATTTCTGAAGCTGAAATTTTTGAAATATTGAAGTCTGCTACAAATAGGAGAATCCTGGATCTTTTCCTGGTGAGAGGAGATGCTGTAGAAAATCCGCCATGCAGTGCTTGTGAAGAAGCACTCCTAAAAGAAATCTCTCCCTTTATGCCTAAAAGGAACCCCCACACTAATTCTTGCCGAGTCGAGGTCATTCCACCAACACAAAAGGATACTTTCATGAAAGCTTTTATCACTTTTGATGGAAGATTGCACTTGGAGGCGGCAAAAGCTTTAGAGCAACTGGAAGGGAAAGTGTTGCCTGGTTGTTCATCATGGCAGAAGATAATGTGCCAGCAGTTATTTCATAGCTCTGTGACATGTCCTGCGCATGTCTATTTTGTGATCAAGAAGCACCTGGATCCTTTACTTGAAAGCTTCAGGCATTTAAAGGGTATTGCTACAGGCACATTGTCCTTTTCATATACAGATGTTTATCCATTACTTTTTCTTGCTTATTTTCTGTTTTTTCCTTATTTTTTTTGGGGTTGCTGCAAGTCTTGGGATTATCTTCCATTTGTGCTTCTTTCTCATTTATCTCTCTTGTCGATTCTATTTGGTTCTTTGAATTTTCTCTGATCAACTTTTTGATTACTTCTCTTTTTACTTATAGCCACATGTAGTCTTATGATAGAATCTGTTGTGATGTAGGTTCATGTTGTTATTATTGAGATGGTTAAGACAATCATTTATGCAGCAAGTTGCACTTTGTCAGAATCCTTTCTATCCTGTTCTTTTCCATGAAAAAAGAAAAGAGTCCTTTCTCTCTTTAGATGTTTGTAATAATTCGCAACTGTCTTCCTCCTGAACTTCTCTATAATCTAGCATTGTGGCTTATATTGAGCCTCATGTGTAAACAATTTGTGATTTACTAGTTGAATTTGATTTGTTCTATACCATAATACTTTGCGTAAAGGCCACATACCTCCCTTAAACTACGATAATGTCCCCCCAATGATGAAATTACCCTTAATAAAATAAAAGAAAAATTCTAGAAATTATATAAAAAAAGAACTAAAAATTAAAACAAAAAATAAATTAAAATTTTAAATTTTAAAAACTACCACCCAATTGGAAAAATTTACAGATCTTAAAAAAATAACAAAAATTATCGTTTTCTAAAAAAGAAAAATTAAAATTTTTCTCTTTTAAAACAATTAAATTTTTTTTAAAAAAAATTAATTTTTTCTTTGTTTTTTTTTTTGGGAATTTATAGGGGTATTTTTGTCTTATTGAAAAACTTGTAGGGTCATTTTTGTCTTTTTGCTGGCCTTGGGGAACATTGACAATTTTTTGGTAGTTTAGGAAGGACATTATCTCAATTGGGTAGTAGTTTGAGGGGGTATGTGGACTTTTCCCTAATAGTTTACTCTTCTAGATAAATAAGAATATTGGGCTCTCTCTCTTTTTTTTCTTTTTTTTTTTCCTGAGCAATTGGGATTTGACTTTCTCTTTCGATATACTAAATATGTTTATGGAAGTTATATTTACTTCTTGAAATAGGATTACGGATTCGATGGTGAAAAATTGACTGCTTAGATAAAAAGTGCAGAACCAAATGATGGGTTTGGATGATTATGAATTTGGATTATTTACTTGAATGCACCATTTGTTTTTCAAGTGCATACACATTTTTGTTCCTGTATGATATTTTGAGTTCCCAGTTTATGCATCCTGATCATTTGCTATGACAAATGGAACCTTTTAGCTTTGAAATGAGTCGAATTTGGTGCTATCTAGTCAGTAACTTGGAAATTACATCTAACGTTTATTGATTTCGAATGCTATCTACATTATAATAAGAAGGGCCAAAAGTATTTAACTGTAGTTTGAAATTGTCATTAGATTTCCGTACAAATCCAGTACTTGTATTTTTTGCTTAACAAATACAAGTACTGGATTTCATATCAAATTTGTTCCTACATTCATGTTGGTGAATATGCAGTGAAAATAGGTGACCAAGAGATAAATTACACTTCCTGAAACATTTATTTTTTTATTTGGTTGGTTATCCATGAGGAAACAGATATTCAGGAGAAGTTCCTGTAAAATTTAGAGTTAGGATGGGTATAGTGGAAAAGTGCATCTGGAGCATGTGGTAATCATGGAAAACTAATCGAAGTTATGTTTCATGGTATATAACGTTATGCAATTAAAGCTTTAAGAAGCAGGATTTCAAAAAGTGAACTTGGTTAAATGAGAATGTTGAATTGGTCGGAGTGTTGTCGTTTGGAAGATGGTGCCTTTTTGCCTTATGTGGTGCCTTTGGAGAGAGCGAAATGATAGACTTTTTGAGGATCAAGAAAGAACCTTAGAGGAGCATAAGGGCCTGTTTGGGATTGTGTTGGGAAAAAGAGCTTTTTAGCAAAAGCTTCGTTTTGAACTTTTTCCAAAAGTGCATTTTGACCATTTTTAGAGTAAAAAGTCAAAGAAGTACTTTTGGAGTTTTTTACTAAACATGCCCGCTTTTTGTTAGGCACAGCTTTTTAGGTACTAAAAGTACTTTTTAAGCTCTCTAACGCAATTCCAAACAAGTCCTAAGTTCTTTTTTTTTTACTCTTTTCTTGGACAACTGCCTTTTTAGCCCTCTAGTTTTACCGATTTTCTTGTACTCTTCTCTTCTTCTTTTAGTTGCTTTTCTTATATACTTCCTGTGTACAAGGGTTGCATTTTGCGCTTTTAATGATAATTTGCTTATTTATATATATACAAAAAAGAATGTTGAATTGGATGACTTGGTAATACTGGGAATGAAAAAAAATTAGACATAAATGCATTAATGGGAGGTCTGGTGGAGCTAATGATAGAGAAGAGAGGGAAATCATCTAAGATGGTTTGGTTTGTGCAATATAGACACAAGAATGTGTTGATATGGATAGTAATATGGTTCAAGTTGACGGTGACAAAAGGAGAAGAGGAAGCCAAACAGGGGGCTCATGTTGTAAGAAATGACATGATTGCCTAGGATTTTCTGGAGGATATGTTGCTAGATAATGCTGAATGGTGAAGAAGGATTCATATAGAAAGCTTTAAGCAGTTGAAGCTTTCTTGAGTTGTATTCATCTCAAATAAACATAAGATCTGTTATTAGCTTGTTGGCGCAGTCTTTTTGATTGTTCTTGCTTTTCTCCATTTCAGATTATGCTTATGTGCCTCCCCTCTATTTTTTCATTTTGCATTCTTGCTTGCTCAGATTTGTGATTTAGAGTATGTTTGGTACGCGGAATGATTATTCTATTAAAAAAAAAAATAGCTTTTATGAAGAATGAAATAAGTAAAATAAAATAGCCGTGGTGTTAAAGTATACATATACTTTAATAATTGAAATAGTTATTTTTATGGCCATAAGGAAATGACTGTTCTTTAAATTTTTGAAATGACTATTCCTTGGAATAGTCATTCCCTTATGGCCATGAGAATGACTATTCTAATGCTAATTTATTCCACATTCTTCAATTTCTAATAAAAATTATTCTTTTTTTTTTTTTTAATGAAATAGTCATTCTACGTATCAAACGTAACCTTAATGTGACAAATGGATTTTTTGCTTTAATTGAAGTGAATCTTATGTAAAGGCAACAGTCACCTTACTCCTTTGCTAAGTGTTATTGGGATCTACCCTAACCTTAGGATTTTCCTGCTCCCATCTCTTGCTAGTCATGCTGATTTCCTTTTGGCATAATCTGTAATATGTGAGAAGTTAAGCAGAGACGTTGCATCTGTGAGTAGGGACTGGCAGACGCAGACAGCTCTAGCATTTATATGTTACATTATGCTTAAATGGGGCAAAGGTTCGTTGTGAATCTCAAGTTTTAATAGTGGATCATCGCCATGATCCATTGACTGTTATGTTTGTGTGTATGTAGACATGATTGCTTAAGCACTGTCTGTGAGTCACTTTGGGTGAATGACTTACCTGCTGTTAGGAGTTGTTGATACTGTTAACCAATTCTCTGGTTATGTATATCCGCTAAGCTGGAGGTGATGTTGACGAATGATCTCACTGTGTTAGCATTGTGATAATTTCCTAGACTTTATGAATAAACTTTTTCCAGTATTTTTTCTTAATGCTGAGGACCAAAATTGGAAGGATTCATAATTCTCTTAAGATAGATCTAACAATAAATTTTCTGTGAACAGTTTCTGAATTTGATCAGGGTGCCACTGGAATTTCTTGAGACAGAAAAACATAAATGTGCATCTTCATATTTGTCTCAATGTCAAGGAGCAAATCGGGAAGGACTAGTATTTTTCTTTTAGTGAGATTCTGTAAAATAAGTTTGCTGCATGGAGCTTCTAAATTTTGTTGGTGAGAGCTTTTGAATATGTATAAAGGAGGGGCTGTTGTCTTAATTTTTCCCTTGTGTGAATATGTATCACAGTTCCAAACTTGGATAATTAGGATGTTCCAATTTTCAGGATGTGATGAGTATGTTAGCAGCATAATCATATAGAGTCTGGACAATCTTGTTCTGCGATTAACAGTTGTGAGTGGTCTTTTTCACAGGTGCAGAGTGCACTCTAGACAGGACTGCTAATGGTTCCTGTCGAGTGAAGATATCTGCAAATGCTACAAAAACTGTGGCAGAGATGAGACGGCCTGTGGAAGAGCTTATGAGAGGGAAGACCATGGATCATGCCGGCCTCACCCCAACCGTTCTACAGCATCTATTTTCCAGAGATGGCATCAACATTATTAAGTCGGTGCAACAACAGACAGGAACCTTCATTATCTTTGACAGGCATAGCCTTAATGTACGGGTCTTTGGTTCTCCAGACAAGGTTGCGTTGGCACAGGAGAAATTGGTCGAACGCCTTTTGACCCTTCACGAAAGCAAGCAACTCGAAATCCATCTTCGAGGTGGTGTTCTGCCTCCTAACCTAATGAAGGAAGTGGTGCATAAGTTTGGGCCAGACCTCCGTGGGCTCAAAGCGCAGGTACCTGGGGCTGACTTTACTCTCATTACCCGTCGGCATGTGATCTCTGTTCATGGTAATGAAGAGTTAAAGCAAAAAGCAGAAGGGATTATTAATGAGATTGCACGGATGACAAATGGTTCGGCTGAAAGGTTTGACAATGAAACTGGTTGCCCCATTTGCTTGTGTGAGGTTGAGGATGGTTACCGGCTTGAGCGCTGTGGGCATTTGTGCTGTCGGTTGTGTCTGGCGGAGCAGTTTGAGTTTGCAATCAAGAACCAGGATAGTTTTCCTATATGCTGTTCCCGTGAGAGCTGCCGGGCTCCTATTTTGGTTACAGATTTGAGGTCTCTATTGTTGAGTGAGAAGTTGGAGGAACTCTTCAGGGCTTCTGTGGGAGCATTTGTTGCATTGAGTGGGGGTGTTTACAGGTTTTGCCCATCTCCTGACTGTCCTTCAGTTTATCGAGTGGCAGATCCTGGGACTGCTGGTGAGCCATTTTTCTGTGGGGCGTGTTATACAGAGACTTGTACTAGGTGCCATTTAGAGTGTCATCCTTACATGTCTTGCGAGAGGTACCGGGAGTTCAAGGACGATCCAGATTCGTCTCTCAAGGAGTGGTGTAAGGGCAAAGAAAATGTGAAGAACTGCCCTGTCTGTGGGTATACGATTGAGAAAGTTGATGGGTGCAACCACGTTGAGTGTAGGTGTGGGAGGCACATATGCTGGGCATGTTTGGAGTTCTTTCAAAGCAGTAATGACTGCTATGAACACTTGAGGATTGTACACCCGCCCGTCATGTGAAGTTAAGCTGCTGTGTTAATAATATTACCTTATACCTAATCTATGGCCTTTAAGTTATCCTTGTATATATATCCCAAATGTATATAGGTCGTATATACTAATGTGTAGCGGATAAAGGTTGCTGCGGATACTTGCTTCTGTACATGTGTTCAGCGGATGCCTTTTATTTTCCCATCAGTTGTCTTTTTCATGCAAGTATGACCTGAGTATAAATGTCTTTAGATGATTGCCTTCGTTTTCATCTGTTTTCATGATTCTTATGGGCGTGTGCTTCTTGCTACAAAGAAATTTCTTTACAAAAACAAAATGTCATCACGCATGCAAAACCTGAATATATAAGCCATATCTGTAAAATGTTTATGACAAAGGAGGAGCAAGAAAAAAAAAAAAGAAAAAAGAAAAATCAAAACAAGTATCTGCAACCAAATACAAAGCCTACGCCAACAAATCCCAGACAAAATGCCAAAGCCATGAACCATGTTACACCACTCCCATCCTCACCCCCATCATCCCCTTCTTTCAACAATCCTTCAGCCCCCTTTGATCCGCCATAGCTACAATCCTTCTGCTTCTGTGATTGCAATTTTGTAACTTGAAGCTCAAGCAATCTCACCCACTGCCGATAAGCAAAAAACCGTGTTGCCTCCTCTAGCAAAGCATTGGAAACACAATCCCTCTCTTTAACCAGAGTCGCCGCTTTCTTTTCTGCCTCCCTTGCCCGTGTTTGTGACAACCTCAAGGCCTTCAAAAGCTCCAACTTATCATTCTCACCGCCACTAACATACACATGAAACTCTTCATTATCATCTTCTTTCCCCGTCATGCTAAGTATCCTATTCATGGACGATACGACCGTTGTATCCGGCCCTGTGAAAACCTTCGTGGGCGGAGGCAGATCACAGTTCTGCATGAGGTCAACACCTGGCTTTTGAGAAACCTCAAAACCCATCACCATCTCGTTCCCATCCAAAGCTTTAGAGTTCAACTTCTGGTTGTTCGATGCCCACCTGCCCGCCATAGGTGAGGCCTTCATCTTTCATGCATATAATATTTGGCTGATTCTGCTTGATTAGCTTGATGGGTTTTGATCAGAATTTCCGAAAGAAAGGCCGATCGAGTGTTTGAATCGTGCAAGAAAGTGGGGGGGTTGGTGGTTGAAATGGTGATTGCGTTAAGAGTGGAGGGACGGGGGATAGCAGATTTCACATATAGGTGGCTACCGTTAGGCTTTAACGTTACAAGTTGCTTTTAAATATGGGAGAAATACGTTGCTTGTGTGCTTGGAAAAACATACGTTACAAGTTTTGTTACTTTCGCAAGATTCCATCTAAGAAAATGATGCCTCGACCCTTCCTTTCCTCAAAAGTCAAGGGTAAACTAAATATACAGCTTTCCAAAGGAGAGTTAAAAATAAGTTCAATTAGGCTACAGTATCTAAGAACTGTCTCAAGACATGCCTTTTTAAAAAAGAAAAAATATAAATTCATGGGATAACTTCGCTTACCACTCCTGAATTGTTACTCATTTTTTGCAATGTCTCTTCAAAGTTCAAAACCTTTCAATTTAGTGTATTGAATTTTCAATTTTTTTCAATTTTCCAAATCCGTTAGAATTTTATGGAAAATCCTAATAGAGAGGTGTCAAAATTTTCACTTTTTTTATTTTTTTTTAAAAAAAATGCGAAAATTTAAATGTTGATTAGGATTTAACAGAATTTGAAAAAATACTCACGTCTGAATCTTTTATATATATATAACATGGGTATTTTAGAAATTTTGAAAGGATTTAACGAAAAACTTTAACGGATAAAATTAAAAAAAATTAAAAGTTCGATATACTAAATTAAGGGATTTTAAATTTTGTAAAACATTACAAAAATAATGGCAATTCAAGATTAATAGATGAAGTTATCACTAAATTTATTTTTTGAGTAATCAGAAATCAGGCCCAATTTGTATAAAGGCCTATTCACACAAGAGTTGAGAAAACCCATCACATGTCATACAAATGAATTAGGCCTCCATCAGGGACCACCGTTAGAAAGTCTTACATTAAAAGGTGCTTTGAAGGGGAGGAATATGTGATGTAGCCGATGAATCAGGAATTTCATTGTTAGGTTTCTCGTAGTGGTTCATGGAATGGGGAGTTTGAGATTAGGGATTTCATTGTTAGGGTTTGGTAGCTGATGAATAGAAGGGAGGTAGCACTACTCGCGATCATTAAAGTAGCTACTTTGGGTACCTATGGACAACTTTATCATTGATGAAGGAGATTTATTGGTAGTCATCCATGCAAGTCGATCAGAGTGAATTACATGCTCAATTATTGGTAGTAACATTACTGGAAAGACTATGCTAGAAACATTTTTAATTAATAATTATTTCACGATATTAACGTAACAGTTTAAATTAATTATTATTATTATTATTTTTTTTTAAAAAAAATATAAGGACTGGTTAGAATTGACACGTCAATATTGTAAAATAGTTATGAGACCACATGAACCCACATTCCTATTTGGACAAAGAGTTGGGGCGGTTCGGCCACCTCCGAAATGGCCTTGAAATGGTTCAACCACTCCTAATAGCCATAGGGGTGGTTCGACTACTCCTATATATGGCCATTTGGGGGCTGAACCACCTCTAACCATTTGGAGGGTGGCCGAACCACCCTCAAATCAACAAGGGTGGCTTAAGTTTATTTTTTTGAAGTTTTAATTTTTTTTTTCAAATTTATAAAGATATTTTTGTCCTATTAAAAAATTGTAAGGCCTTCTTTATCTTTTTATTGGCCTTAGAGGTATATTGACATTTTTTGGTAGTTTAATGAGGACATTGACATAATTAGTAGTTTGAGAGGTACATTAATGAAGTGGTAGTTTGAAAGGGGTATGTGTATTTTTTTAAAAAAATAATTAAAAAAAAAAAATCCTAAAACTTGTTTTGGGCTATCCACCTTTTGTTGATCCATATTAGGTGGCATAAGCGTCCACCAAACCTCTTTCTTTAAAAAAAAAATAAAAAAATAAAAAAATAAAAAAATAAAAAAATCCTAAAACTTGTTTTGGGCTATCCACCTTTTGTTGATCCATATTAGGTGGCATAAGCGTCCACCAAACCTCTTTCTTTACCTCATCTGTAGACTGTAGTCTTGTTCAGAGTCAACGGATTTTGTTGCTTCGTCTGAGAGAGGCATGCACATGCTACTTCATCCCTGACAAAGCTTTGAACAACAATATATATATATATATATATATATATATATATATATAGCACACATATTGGTCAAATTTTCACGTGCTAGTATGTTCCATAATTCGTATAAAATTCAGTAAATCTAGTAATATAAAATATACACCCACACCCACCCATGGTGTGTTTAGTAGAGAGAATATATATTCTGACATCCTGTATATCCTAACACATCAAATTCGACAATCATTACTGTTTAATATGTTATAATCTTGTATAATATCTTAATCATGTGGATTAGCTAGCTTCTCATGTGCTTCTCTGATCTCCAACATCAAGGTCTTTGTCGCCTAAAATAAGCACTACTCTCCCCGCCCATGGCTACTCTTAAGGAGTAGAATTAGTAAATTTTTGGTTTGAGAAACAGAATTAAAAGTATATATATATATATATACTTTTAAGGAGATAAAAAGTTAATTCTGAAAGAATTTGTAGAAAAAATTTATGGGGTCAGCTGTTGGAGTTTTCCTCAAGCTCCAACGTGGTTCCGCCTTTGATTGCTCTGGTACATATGATAACTAGAAAGAGTCTAATTTAATTAAGCAATCCCCATTGACGTGCTTGCATTTCAAGGGTCCTTTTATGGCGAAATTTCAGTACCTATAACTAAAAAAATTGCAGTAAGCATAACTATTCATCATTAATTTCGAATTGTTTGTTAAAATCTACCTATTGTGTTCATGTTGACAATATTAAATTGTGTTCATCACAAACTAACAACATGCATGTGTGAAGAAAAGTGCAAAGTTATTTGATAATTATGGAGAGTAAGACCTTGAAAATGAGTTCTTCAGCTAGCTTGTCCTCCTTGACTGCATTTTTTTTTTTTTGGGCCAAGAGTTTCAAATGATTCTACAGCTTCAACTATAAACAATGGAATTGCCTATTCCGATATATAAAAATTAACCGATTTGAAAATGATGTAAAATCGGTAAAAAAGAAAATGTCATAATATTTTTTTTTTTATATGTGTCAAAGTGATGGAAAAGAAAGAATATCTTTTACGTATCCACCGAGTTTATCAACTTTTTTGGAAATGATACAAATTTTAATATTTTATTTATATATTATTTATATTATTTTATTTACATATATAATTATTAATTATTAATTAAATAATATTAATTAATTATTTAATATTTGTTTTTATAATTTTATAATATAACTTAACTTAGAAATTTATAATTCTAAATTTAAAAAAGAAAATTAAAATTAATAAAAAAAATTAATGTTCTAGGAAGCTTGTTTGCAACCTCATCAGCCATCTTCTCTACTTCCTTGGCTATCTCTTCCACAATTTGGTTCACAAATTCTATTGTTGCCTCCTACCCAATTCCAAGCACATGGGCTTAAGAAAAATAAAAAAAATTCATATATTCAGCTTGATCATTAATAAGGATAAACATAAACTATATAGAATAATAGACAATTAATACTATTCCTACCACCTAGTTCTTATGGCATTCATAGAAAAGTCTTTAGTATAACATGTTGGGACATTACTTAACTTAAAAGCCTATGTCTATATAATTTTGACCCAATGACATTATAATATTATATGATTATTTCCCACGGTCAAACTTAATATTTCATACTTTTCATACTTACAAGTGTATACTCTAATAATCTCTCTCACTTACTCTCCTTCGAGGGGAGGCTTATTAGTTGTGTGAGCCATTTATTAAGATGATTTGTGTGGGTTTTGTAGACTTGTCCATGCCATGCACCATATCCCTACTCTAATTGCAAAAAGAAGCAATAAAATGGTTTAAAATCAATTTTGACTTTTTAAAATAGAGAAATCCCTTCTTTAAAGAGTTGGATAAAAATGCTCTTATATCCGGACATAAATGACATATATCATAATCCAAATAAATCCAATTCCAAATTGAACTAGACCCAAACCGAATCCATAGTTATTTCTAGTGGAAAAAACGAAGTTGATCATCAATAAGAAGTTAATTGGAAGCAAGTATAAAACGTGTTTTTTATATTTAGTTGCTATTCATATTCATGCATAGGAGTTTGAGTGATAACGATGTTGATGAATTAATAAGTTGCGTAGATAATTGCCATGGTTTTTCCTTTCTTTTTTTCTTTTTGTGAAAATAAATATATATTTTTTTCACCACCGTCCTTTGCCAATGGAAGATTGGTTCAAGAAAAAGATATCAACCTCCTTTTCCACCTCTTCCACCTGCATTTTCGGCGAAGTCAATGATTAGCAAGTCCAAAGAGTAAGAACCAAAGAGCGCAATTGGTGCATAAAGTTGGCTGAGTGACAGAAAGAGAGAGATGTTAAAATTACTTGACCTTTCTTTTTTTCTTTTTCTTTTTTTATAGGCATTTATTCTACAAAAATTGGAAAAAAAAATCAAAAAGAAAATAACAAAACTAACACTTGACCATGGTAGCCAATAGCCCAAGTAATTTTAACCCCCCCCCCCAAATTTCTCTCTCTCTCTCTGTGAGAATTTGCAAAGATGGTTTGAGAATTTTTTATTTTTTTTTTTAAGATAGAAAAAGATAAATTTACTCCATTATACTTATTTTTGTATGAACTACAATCATTATTTGACGATGATCTTGGGCCAATTGACTTTGGTAGCTACTCTAGGGAACTTAGATATTTCTGGAAAAATATTTCAGATTTTTTTTTTCCTTTTTTCGTTTGTCTATAGACTCCCATGTTCAATTTAGCCGATTTAAAACATGACTTTATGAAGATTTTAAATTTAAGGCTTCATTTGTTTTGATGTGAAATATTTTTTAGTGAGCTCCAGAGGTCACGGCAGTTACCGGTGGCCGGTGGTGGATTTCGGTAAATTCTAATGGCCACATAGAGTAAACTTCAAGAGAGTGCGTGCAAAAAAGAGAAATTTAAACTCGAAAAATAGTTTACAATTTTAAAAAAAGAAAAACAATTTTACGAAAATTAAAAAAAATTTCCTGGTCAACCAAGAATATTTTCAGTTTTAATATAATTTTAAATCGTACCAAACATCGAAAAATAGAAAAAATGTTTTCCAAAAAAATATTTGATATCAAAACAAAAGGAACTCATTTGTTTTTCAAATAAAGAACATAAATGATGTGAAAATACTATTATATTATTCTTATTAAAAATTAATAAAAATAAAAACAGATGGGTGGCTCGTGGTTACCCTGTTTGCTTTTATTTTTTATTTTTTTTATAATAAAAATGATATAATAGTATTTTTTTATGTAGTTTTTGTTATTTATTTATGGAAAAATTAATAGAAGTCTTGGATTTAAAACCTTGGTAAACTCATATCTTAAGTTGATCGAATTGAAAATTAGAGTCTAAAAAAAATCCAAAAAAATACATGAGATGCTAAAATATCTTTCCTTTAATTTTATGTAGCTTTTGTTTCTTATCAAGTTATAATGGGCTTGGCAAGTTAGTTTTAAGTCTGTACATGCCTTTCTTTTATGAGTGGTGTTACACGTCTGCTTAGTAGCATCCGCACACCCTCACATCAGAGATTGTGCAAATGTAATTTTTTTTTTCTATTTCAACGTCCACACATCCTCAAATGTGAGGGTGTGCGGACGCTACTGGCGAACGTATAGCACCACTCTTTTTTTATAGTTGAGGTGAGGGCTTTAGATTTAACATTGCCCTATCTACTTGGAAAACTCAGCCATCTTATTGACTGTTATTGTGTCCAATATGCTCCAAAGAGGATTTGGATTTTTCAATAATTTTTTATTCAAATTATAATTTAGGACCAGTCAAAACTTGTCAGAACAAGTAAATTTTATAAGAATTCTCTTGTATTAATTGCTTAAATTGTTGACTATTCAAACAATAAAATTGTTGGAAATAACTATTAATTGGAACAAAGCTTAAAACACGTCGCTTTGAAGGACTGCCAGTCTATCACTCAATGGACATGGAAGATGCCACCAATAAATTTTGACTTGACTCGGTTTTATCATTTACTATTGGTCTCGCACCAACACAAATTCAAATTGATGATTTATGATAGACTGATTGGCAAAAGAAAATAAGGATTCCTATCTATTTTCTGTCCAAACCCATTACTCCCATGTGGCCAACAGGAAAAGGATCCTTTTAGTTTACATTGACCGACTCCGCTCCATTTCTTTTGAAACGGAAAGGATCCTAATTTTTGGCCAACATGTCCCCTACATGTAAGTAATTTGCTGTTAAGAATATTAGAGTTTTTATTATAAATTTTTATAAATTAAAGTAATTATCCGCATCACTTATTACGGTATTCACTAAAATATAAATTACTACGTAATAGTGTGCATAATACCAATTATATTTGTTACGTGATAGTTCACGTGGGACATTTAGTATATCAACTACTAAAATATGAATTGTCACATAATAATTTATATGACATACATTTCCATAAAATATAAATTATCACATAAATTTATTAAAAGAACATAATAAAAACAGTAATACTTCAATCATTTTCCTAACTCATATTTTGTAAGCCATAAACAACTTCGTCCTATGAGGTGCGTAAAAAGAGATCTAGCACAATCTCAAGCTTACATAAATGTCCATTACATGAACTTTACTTAAGATATACAATAGTTTTTTTTTTTTTTTTTGGGTTGATATACAATAGTTTTTAAGTAGCTATATTGATGGATGATCTTGTAATCTTTGTAAGGATTCCTTCACGTTTTGCAAATTTATATGACATGTCATATAATTTTAAATTATATATGAACAAGCTTATTCAAAAGATTAATAACATTGAAATTTCTTGAATGTTTAATTGCATGAAATTTATTACATCAAGTCTGGAAAAATTATTCAATTAGATCACTCTCTAGAGTTTTTGTCAATTTTTTTTTTTAATTTTTTAACTAAAGTCATGTGAAAAAAAAGAAAAATCTTAATTATACCCCTAGAAACAGAAAGAAAAAAAAAAACCCTTGGGCTTTTCTTAAAAAGAAATTTTTAAAAAAAATATAAATTAAGATTACATGATTCTTTCGGAGAACCCCACGAAATACGTTAACGCGGAATTGACTTGTTTGACTTCCACTGAAGGAAAGAAAAACGAAGCTACCAAGTAAATGCACTGGGTCCTTCATTGGAAGCGACATGTCTCAGTCAATCAACAAATACATCGTAGATTTAAAAAAAGAAAAAGAAAAAAAAAAGAATCCCAAGTTCTTTTTTCTACCATCAACTCAATCCACCATGTCTTCTCTCCTTCTCTAAGTCTTCTCCTCCACACGCGAGGGTATCAGCTTCTATCCCCTGTTTTGATCCTCCTCTGTTTCTTGCCCTGTTTTCGCTATGAGGCTTGATCATAGAAAACTGTTACAAAAATACCCCTGTCCTCTAGGACCTCTACCACCACGGCCACCTTTACCACATGATAAACCTCCGTACGACCGTAATAATCAATTAATGAAAATCAGTATGATTGTCACGGTTGGCATGGTTAGCGGGGTTCTTTTGGCTGGAATCGTATTTATAATTATGAGGAAGTACTACTCGAGGAGGAATAGAACAAGGAGAAGAAATTCACCAATACTGTTTGCGACCGAAGAAGATCATCTTGATGAAGATCATGAACCACCTGTGATTGAGCACCACATATGGTATATCAACTCCGTTGGTATCCAGCAATCTGTTATTGATTCTATCACAGTTTGCAAGTACAAAAAAGACGAGGGGTTGATAGATGGAACAGAGTGCTCTGTTTGCTTGAGTGAGTTTGAAGAAGATGAGTCTCTTAGACTCTTGCCAAAGTGTAGCCACGCCTTTCACCTCCCTTGTATAGATACCTGGTTGAGATCGCACAAAAATTGCCCCTTGTGTCGTGCTCCTATTACTAGCAACGCTGCCGGTGCCGGTTCTCAGTCAACTGCATCTGAGCCTAGTACGAGTTCTTCGGGTTCAAGCCAAGAAACCCATGTAGAGAATCTTGAGAATTATGATGGGGTGGAAAGCAACCAAGCTGGAGAAGGTGGAACTAGTGAAGTTGGGGTGCGAGATGAAAGTTCTCAAGTTGCTGAAATATCGGAGAAAAGTTTGCAGAATTCCACCTCTAGGAACTGTCATTCTCGAGTGCAGAGTAATCTGGCTGACAATCAAAGAGTCGTGGATGAAGAAATTCAATCGATGAGGAGGTCAGTTTCACTGGATTCGCCTTCTGCCGCAAGGATTTATCATGCTGTGGCTAATATTGTCACTGATCAAAGAAGTTCGGAATCCCAATCCGTACACCCGAAAAGTTGCAGTGCAGACACTGTTGCTAAGCCGGATGGTGAAACTTCAAGCATATGCAAACTGACGAAAAGTTCTTCAATTGGGCGTTCTCTGCAGAAGGGACCCATTTCGATGAAAAGGTCTTTTTCTTCTAGCAGAAGGTTCTTGTCATCCAGATATTGGAAAAGTGGGAGCTCAATCCTTCCCTTGTGAAGATGAAGCTTTCATATCCATAGTTTCAGGCTGGAGGCGAAAACAACAAAGTAGGTGCTATTCTCAAGGAGCCTGGATATTAGCTACTCTTTTTTCTGCACCAAATATATGTTTACTGATAAAACCATTTCTTATAAACTAACGAGTGTGGTTCTACTAATTAGCTTGAGTTATGAAAGTGAGTTGTTATTATAGTTAATATCTTGAATGGCTGATACTTTATATATTTCAAGAGAAATATAATGATATTTCAGAAATCAGACTGATTTCATTTTTCGTTTCTATTACTTTTTTTTTTCCATATAAATGTTTCTCTAACAAATATTAGCTATTGCCCTCTTTTCTTTACAATATGTAATCATCTTTAGCTGCTATTTAGATTTTCATTTACATAATCATCTGGGTGAATTACAAAGGGATCAAATTATGAGGCCACATAAGATCACCCAGCCTTATGTTCATACCTTCTCTCACTTGCAAACTATAATCCTTTACAAAAGATCAGCCTTTCCTAAGCAAATAAGCCTTTCGATTGTCATGGAAGAAGAAAAAGGCATGGCTTCAGTGGCCAGAGGATCATGATTCCTGAAATGTTTTTAACTTGAGGACTAGATGGAAGAGATTGAAGATTAAAAACGTTTGTCTATTCATCAACAACCCTCTCACAGATTTACACTAACAAATACTTTTCCACCTCATATTACATATTTTCTGCTTTGATTCCAATGCCCCGACCAGAAAATACAAGCTAGAGATCGAGTCTAGATTTTTACAGTGATGTGAAGCCTAAAACAAGACATAACATTCACTGGAAATGAAGAATTGAGATATTTGATGCAGTCTTCCTGCTTTCAGCTATAGTTTTGCCTTCCACCCTCGAATTTCAGGTCTTATTCAGCGGCATAAGCACGACTAAAGTAGCGACAAACAAAACCTTATGTCCTAAATGACAAAAGGTATACACAATCAGACATCAAATGTTAGTTCCGCAAGCACTACTATGTTCCCCAGAATCTCAACGAACATGTCTAGGAGCTACTTGAGCACATTTCATTCATCACTTACTCGATTTTCATGCATCACTTAATCAATACTTTAACACTCACTCTCACGTGTGGGTTCAAACTCTTTTTTAATAGGTGAGACCAACACGTAAAGTACTTAATTGAAATGGGGGTGAAATGACGGAGTCAAGGTTTGAACTCAGCACCTTTGGCTCTGATACCATGTTAAATCATCACTTGTCCCAAAAGCTTAAGCTGATAGGAAAAACTAAATTTAATCACTTAATCAATACTTTAACACTCCCCCTCACGTGTGAGCTCAAACTCCCTTTTAATAGGTGAGGCACAACACGTGAAATATTTTATTGAAATGGGGATTGAAATGACAGAGTTAAGATTTGGACTCAGGACCTTTGGCTCTGATACAATGTTAAATCATCATTTATCCTAAAAGCTTAAGCTGATAAGAAGAGGTAAATTTAATCACTTAATCAACACTTTAACAAATCCAAAAATGAAAAAGAAAATGCATTTTATAATGACAAATGCAATATCTCACTAAAGAAGACTATAAACACTTACAATAGCACATGGTCCACATCCAGTACATGACTACAAGAAGCAGAGGAAATTGTACCCTCTGTAAAAGCTCAGAAGACCAGCATTCTTCCTCAAGAACAAACATATGAAACTCCCTAAGTTATGCTTTTATTCTCCAATTTTGTCTTTGTAAGAGAACCCATGTTGTAAATGCTACACCAAACAGTATCCTCATATATTGGAAGGAGTAATTTTGGATCTTTGTGCAGCAGCCACGAGGAAATCCTTTTGGTTTTTCAGACTTCATCTTCAAACCAGAACGAAACTCAAGTTCTCAAACATATTAACTTTAAAACTTTAGTCAAAAGTAACCCGCCATGTTTCTGGTAAATTATAGGTGACAATGTAACGCATATTCTTTGAAACAAAATGATTAATTATTTCCTTTGTCAGAGGTACATCACTCTAGCTTGATGTGAAGATATTGGGATAAAAAGAACCTTGTTCTTTTCTGTGACACTCCTATCCGAGTGAAGCCTTCCGATCAATAATAAAGAAAGCTTTTCGTTTTTGACAGAAGCTCTTTGAACTCGGCTGAAGTATATAATAGGTAAATGGGAAATTGGTGAAGCGATTGATGGATATCAAAACACAAATTTTACCAGCAGACAGCTGAATATGGATGTGTTGGATCTGAGCATTTTAAAGCCATTCTTTATTGGTTATCCAGTTGCACAACACACTCCTTAAAGGTTGTGGCATGCAATTGAGATATTGGCTAGCTCGTCTCTTCCAATGCCTCATTATGATATTTGGAACATGCTCCCCATAAGAGATGCCAGATCTATCTTGATATCTCAGCACCTCAGCTGTGACAAATCCAACAAAGAGAAAGCAAATCTATGCCCTCATGCTTTACCAGTAGTCACCACATGAGCAGATTCCATTCCTGAAGTGACGGGAAGCACTTTACATCCCTCACAACAATCTCTCTGTTCACAAATTTGGTAATGAATTTAGTTGCTTCATGGCCATCCCGACACACTCTAAGGTTCTTTGTGATCAGTAATCTGGTTCCTGGCCCCGTCTTAAAGAGACCAAAAGCAATAGCAAGCCTCTCACTGTGATTACAATTTACACAACATTTTTTCTTTGACTTCCTCTTCAACATCATGCAACACAAATTAAGTCTTTGGGAGATATCCAATAGCTCTCATCTCATGATCCAACTTATGCAAAAGCTGCATAATATCTTCATATTGATGGTGACTCTTGTCTTCCATAAGAAAAGCATGGAGCTTCCCTTTCACTTCCACTACACTACACCCTGGTACTTTCTTCATCCCTGTCTTTTTCATGATTTTTCTGACACCAGCTACTTCCTCCCACTTCCTCACCTTGCCATAGAAGTTCGAGACCAAAGCATAAACTCCCAAGTCATCCAGATTTAACTCGAGCACCTTTTTTGCGGCGATCTCTCCAATCAACAACTTGCCATTTTTGCAGCAACCTGCAAGGAGGGCAACCCAAACAGCAATCCCTGGTTCAGTATCCATGGAATCTATTAGCTCATGAGCCTCTTCAACACGCCCTGCGCGAGCCAAAAGATCAACCATACAAGCATAATGCTTTTCAGCTGGAGGGATCTTATATTTGCTAACCATGAGATTAAACCAGTATTGACCTTCTTGCACAAGACCTGAGTGACCAAAGGCTGAGAGTAGAGAAGCAAAAGTAGCATGATCTGGTTTTAGATTTGTTTTTGTCATCTCTAAGAAGAGTGACAGAGCTTCTTTTCCATGCCCATGAATTCCATAGCTGGTAATCATTGCATTCCAAGAGATCAAGTCTTTCGATTTTATCTGATCAAAGAGAGTACGTGCCCCGGAAAGGGCTCCACATTTTGAATACAAATCAATCACTGCAGTACCTAAAACTTGATCAAAATCAAGTCTTCTCACAATATATCCATGTACAGATTTGCCCAATTTCAAAAACCCAACTTGGGAACATGCTAGAAGTGCACCCAAAAGAGACACTGAGTCCGGTCTGTATCCACAACTCTGCATCTCTATCAAGAATTCAAGTGCATTCCCTGCAAAACCATTTTGAGCAAAGCCAGAAATTAATGCACCCCAAGATACGACATTCTTACAAGGCATCTTCTTGAATAACCGACAGGCAAGCCCCAAATGTCCATTCTTAGCATACATGTCCAAAAGGCTGGTTTGAACTACAACATCCATAGGAAGATATTTCCTAATCAAATACCCGTGAACACAAGGACCCAATTTTGAGTCCCCAAGATTCGCACAAGCCTGTATCAACCCTACCATCACAACCCCATCTCCTTCCATTCCCTCCTTCTGCATTCGCCTATACATATCAACTGCTTCTATTGGCCATCCACTTTGTGCAAACCCACTTATCATAGTTGTCCAACAAACAAGATCCCTTCGCGGCATCCTATCAAAGACCGCTATTGCTTCATCCATCTTCCCACACTTTGCATACAAATTCAAAACAGAAGACCCAACAAACACATCAAACTCATACCCACAATCAACTGCTCTACACCAAATTTCCTCCCCCGTTTTCAAATCCGACAAGCTCGTGCATGCCTTGAGGGCCGCCGTGAAAGTCGAGCTATCTGGTCTAACACCTTCCAAGATCATCCGATGATATAGATTTAGAACTTCAACTGGGTACTCTTTATGCGAATATGCAATGACCATGGCATTCCAAGCATCTATGCCTCGTTGAGGCAATACGTCAAACACTTTCCGGGCAGACATAATATCGCCTGTACGCGCATATGATGCTATTACTCGGCCACTGGAGTTTCCATGGTCGAAGAGACCAGTCAAGACCATGAGAGCATGGACTTTAGCTATGGACGCTTTGTCTTTACAGGCTAAGAGGAGCGGTTTGAGGCGCTTAGGCCATGGAAGTAACTGCATCTATGTATGGGAAGCTGAAACTTCAACTCTATGCTGTTCCTATAGAGTTAGTTTATAGCCGTTGAAAACAGAAACAGAAATGGAGGGAATGAAAGTAGGTTCCGACTTTAATATTTGACTCGGATAATTACAAAATGTTGATATTATGAAAAATTATTAAACTGTGTAATAAATGGGAGACTATACAACCATTGAGACAAAATATTTCTCAGCAGTATGTACGTATAAGGCTTAAGTTTGAAACATTATATGGGGAGCCGATGAAGCCCCTCCCATCCCAATTATGTTTTGAACAATATTTTCATTTAAATTAGGTTAAAATGAATTTTTGTCGATAGAGTTTATTAAATTGATATATGTTTAAAATATATAATCTATTAAATAATTTAAATTGGCATATGTTTAAATACATATAAATTTTATATACATTTTTAATAAAATATGTTATTTTTAAGTACACTTTGGACATATATCTGCTTAATAAATTAGATTAAAAAAAATTCTTCTAATTCAATTTAGAAGAAACTTTTGTCTTTTTTTTTTTTGTCTTCATGGATTCATGTTCGGTCGGTAAACTCAAAAACCAATCTTTTTTTTTTTTATTAAATACAATCCAAACCACTTTAACCAGCTTTATTTTCCAAAAAGCAATTTGCATGCGGAAGCCAAGGAAAGAATACACGTGTTATTTGTTAATCTATTTTGACGGGTGTATTTTTTTAAAAAAAATATATTTTAATGTTATATAAAGATAAAAATTATGTTTATATTTATATAAATATTTTGTGTTCGAGTTGTTTGTTAATATTTTTTATTTTAAAAATTAATAAAACAAAAAGCAAGAAATTTAAATTCATTATACGCCTGTGTTATGAAAGCTAGGCCGCTGATCGTCAGTTATGGGCTAATTGAATCATGACCTCCCACGTGGAGCTCGCGCATCTCGTTACTGCTATTTAATCGTCACCGTTGGATCTGCTTTCTAAGTTTATGTACCGTGTTTCAACGAATACCTGTAGAGTGAATTATGAGCGCGAAGAGTCATCAGGCAAAAACAGGAAACCCCTCGCATAGCATTTTGAGCCATCATCGTGATTAACGACGGCAACTCACGGCTGAGATTGCTTCGTTTGCATCGGGGGGAGAGAGGTTTCCCACAACGGTCACCTTCTTTCAAGCTACGATGGCAGGCCTAGTCCCTCCCACAACGGTCAGCTTCTGCCATATTCTTGCTCAAAGATCTCCAAACCCATTTTGGACTCCGTGTAACAAGACGCCTCTGATGGACTTGACTCTTGAGATGATGTGCGCTCTGATGCAAACCCTCCACAGTGCAATCCTTGAGCTTATATTTACCTTCAGTCGCCCCTGTTCGATGCTCACGCTACCCACCACCAAAAAGCTCCCGATCACCGCGCTACTCGGCCGTCGTCTTCTTCCCACGCCCTAAAACGAGACCTTTTGGGGAAATACCTCCACAAGATGGGCCTAAAAAAAGGTTCTTGGAAGGTGGGATATCTCGTATAATCAATCCTACTACTTTCTTCTTACACCCCTTTTGTGCTTGATTTTTTTAGTTTATGCTCGTTAGTTTTCTGAATGTTTTCGTGCAAGAATCACAAATGGGATGTTGGTGTTTGGGCATTGTTAGAGAATTAATTAAAAGGTTAAATCAACTATAGGAAATAGGATCAGAAAAAGGTATTGAATTCGATTTCCGTCGTTCACCCCATTTAAGATGAATGTTTCAGGTGTTGGGTCTTGTGGTGATTTAACATGCATGATCTCTGTTTCTTTTCCATGAAAATCTGTTATGGGTGATCTTTTGCCTCTGTTGCCTTCCTCTGGTCGTTGCGTAGAGAAAAATTATATCCCTAATTTGAATGTTTACGCGGCTGCATATTTTATTTTCTGCTAATTTTCTTGCTGAAAATGCTCATGGATTGTCACTTTTTGCTTTCTGATGTAGTTGGGTTTGCATTCTGATCAAGATTATTATGCTCAGACATGACAATCTATTAAGACTAGGCTTACGTTGATCTCTCTAAACATAAACAACCATTTGGATTGAAAGGATAATTCTTCAAACTGGTGTAAAGCAAACAAAAGGGGCTTCAGTCACTATCAAACTGTTTCGTTTCTCTGCTGATGTAGCACATTAGAAGACACAACTTGTATTTTTCTGCAAAAGCTTAGCAATGACAAACTATAAATGATGCTAGTTATGTTTGTGCTTTAGTTAGTTCCTCCATCTGAGATGTTCCAGCTTCTAAGACTGCTTAGAAACATTTTTTTTGTCTTAGCACTTCTTGATTCTAGCTTTTGTCTCTTGAGTTGTGTAAAAAACATATGAATGGGAACTGAAAGTTAAGCATTAGGTACAAAAATTGAAATCATCATATCCATGGTAACTCACTCTTGATGAGCCTATTGTTAGTTATTTCTTCCTCTAATTAACGAGGGATTTGATTTATCTTTATAAACTTTATTTTTATTGTTACTTTTAAATTGTAACTTCAAGTACTTTTGCTTGTGTTTTATGACATAGATGGACGAGTAGGAGATGGATACATTAGATTTAATAAACCTCCCTATTTATAGTGTTCTAAACATGGCCCAATATGAGGCACTTGACATGAGTACTATGATACAAAATCACCCTTTTGGTACATTCTCATTTGATTTGCAAGTACAAAACAACACAGTTTTGAAATTTGAGACTATATGGTTTCATGTAACTCTATATTATTGCCTGAAATGGCTTCGTTCGAAAAGCTTTAGTTCTGAAGATGATGAGGGTAAAACAAGATGGGAGGATTTTCTCTCTCACACGAATATCCAAACACACCCTTTGCCTTCTTGTTTTGTATGCCTCTTGGAATTTGGTGTCATAAATGTGTGGGTATGTTTGCACATTGTAGTGGGGAAGTTAATGGCAGCTAACCGGATATGTTCATTTTTTATTGGATTTAGATATTACCCAATCCTCTGTGCAGCACATGTGGGGAACGTATGGAACTATTTAGGACCAAATTCGGCCGTTGGTTCTATTGGTGTCCAACTTTTGAGGTGAATATCATTGACCTTATTTATCATGCAAGTAGGTTCATGCTAAAGTAATATGATTGTTCTAAGAAAGTCACATCTTTCTTCTGACTTTATACAACTTCTTTTAAAATTAGCTATTGGATCTATAGGGCCTAGAGAAGGTATGCGTCCTACAGATCTAATGTCTGATCTTTAAAAAAGTTGTACCAGAGAAAGATAAAATAGCAGTTCTTTTTCTAATCTGTTAGTGTTTTGCAGCTCCATGGTAACAGTTGTATTTGGGTTGATGAATATTACCTGGGAGAAGCTGCGCAGGAATATAATAGGAGTTGTATTTCGGCAGATGAGGTTGATGAAGATAACCAGGATGATGTTTTGCCGAGCCATCGAAGGGCTTGGGTTGATGAATATAATCCGGAGGAGCTCCGACAACACAAGACGGAAAAGGCACATTGGTTGGCTTTGGTTGGCTGTTGGGGTTGTGGTATTGTCATGGGGCTGTTGCTGTTTATTGTGCTGATGCTATTTGTTGATATTATTGCATAACAATGACGAGTGATTGGCTATTAGTTCTCATGAATGTTTGGAGTTCGTTTTCATGAGGCTGATGTACTGTGCTGGCTGAAACTGTTCACAGATTGAATGGGGCCTTTTTAATTAATTGCATTTTTTTTCAGTTATGAATGTACATGTTTTATTCTTCCCAGATATTTTCATTTTTAATATGATATATTGCATATAATTTCTTTAATTTTATAATAATAATAATTCAGTAGTCCAAAAAAAAAAGGGGGCAAGGATAATAAGAGGAAATGTGAAAGGGGATTTTCTGCCCCAGTAGGACTCCTCTGCCCGAGGAGCTTCCTGTTTTATTGGCTCTACCATCCTACCAAACTCTTTTTTGGTTAAAAATTGTTAATTTCAACAATCATGTCAATAATTGGGATGCTCGGTTTTTGTGTGCTACGAAAATATTCATAATCCAAAATGAATTTGGTTTTTGGATTATGAAATAAGCTTTTAAACAACTTTCAAAAACGTGTTTATCAAATTCCGATTTTTGTTTTCAAAATTTTTGGTACTTTTTTTGATCTTCTCTTATTTTTGAAATTTGGAACAGAAAAATGCAAAAGGAAATATGACAAAATAGGCTTGGAAGCGCTCTCTGGGTACTGAGGCTTGTGCAAGGGTTGGGGGAGCTGAGGGTTGGGCTAAGAGAAATGATGTTCATCAGTCGGGCCTGAATGAACAGTCATTCAGCTCAAGCACATGAACAGTATTTTTGTGGGCTCATAAACAGTAATTTTTTTTTTTTTACTCTAATCCCTGTCCAGACTCATTCAGCCTGGGTTTATGCCAATCACTACTCATAAGAACCATGTTATTTAACCATGCAAGGCTTGCCACCCGCACTAAAGAAAGTAAGAAAATTTCTTTGCTTGCTGTAAATGATAAATTTAAGGAAAAAGTCTATATACCTTCCTCAAATTACCACTAAATTAACAATGTCTTTACAAACTTTCAATTGTGACAATGTCTTCTTCAAACTACCAAACTATTGTCAATGTACCCCAAGGACAAAAATACCCTTAATAAAATTAAAAAAAAAATTACACAAAAAACTAAAGCTAAAAATTAAAAAAATAAAACTATTTTCGTTTAAAAAACTATTTTTTAAAAATAAAATTATAATTTTTTTTTTCCGAATTTAAAGGCTAGAAAAAAGTAATTGTTTTTAAAAAAACACTACCATCCAGTTGGTCAAATTCAAAATAAAAAAAAATTATAAAGATTTTTGTTTAAAAAAATTATTTATTAAAAAAATATTATTATTTTGAGT